>OY744519.1:7293430-7328430 GCA_963556195.1 Sepiola atlantica
TTAAGCAAAAACCTTTTTTGCTTTTGCTATAGGCGATACATTCTGTGCTTTTTTTGGTGTGGGTGGAGGTTTTAGATTTGGTTTTACGACCTTGCCAATTGGACTTAAGGTTAGTGGTAAATTAATTTTAGTTAACTGCTCTAAACAGTTAGAATGGCCTGGAAAAGGGGGGATTTTACGTTAAATTTATATACGAAACTGATCCCCCCCCTAAAATTCTAAAATATATATTTTTCTTCTTTCTGCCAAGTTATTCAGTGTGTTCACACATAATCGCCTAAAAAAGTAAAAGTCTTTTTCTTTTTCATGAAGGGGGTGAGAGGGAATGAAGGAGTGAATCTACAAATTTACCGAAAAATCAATATATTTTTCAACATGTCAGATCAAATTTTACTTTAAAAGCATTTCTTGCTTTCTCGCTTTTTTATTCTTCTACATCACAAATGAAATATTTTCAAAGTTAACATTTTAAAAAAAATTGAGGCTACAGACACACTTGATGATCTTGCGGTGACGTCATTGAAAGTGCTAAGTACGTCACAAGGTTCCGAGGTCAAGGTTAAGAGAGACTCAACAGCTGATCGGAATTGCCAGTTATAGAGATGTGATGTCAGCATTGAAAAAAGAGAGAAAATTGTAGGCTGTGAAGTGCTTGCTTTTCATGTGAAATCCTTAACATTCAAATCTTCTGCTTTCCTCAGACGTTGTCTTAGATTAATCGCCATCATTGGACTTGTAGAGGAATTGGTGAGGTCGAGATGCTTGTTGGAAATTGAAGATAGCCATTTTGTAGCAGCGTCTGTATTCATCTAACTGGGCTTGTTTGAGATGATGAAGGGGAAAAGGGTCACCAGGTTCCATTTAAAAATACAAACATCGTCTTTACAATTATATCAACTTTATTTGGCAGTTTTGTCCAAACAGGATAAGAACCAGAGGGTGTTAGTAACTCAAGTTGGTTCGCTCGGCATGTATTACAGAAAAAGAATTGAGTCCAAGTCTTTAGTCTCGAATCTTTTGTCCTGCCTCTCGTCAATCACGATGAGAGGAGAGCGTGAAAATCAAGGCAGGGTGACGTTACTGGAAACTGGATAGCAGAAACAGGCTGGAAAGGCAGGAAAACATGGCTAGGTGCAGAGATACAGGAGGAAGTTGCCAGGTGCAAAAAGTGCAGGAAGACGTCGCTAGGTGCAAGACAGACAAGAGGGTGTCGCCAGGTGCAGGAAAGGTAGGAGAGCATCACCAGGTGCAGGAGAGGCAAGAGGACATCGCCAGGGGCAGAAAAAGCAGGAGGACATCGCCAGATGCAGAAAAGGTAGGAGGACATCGCCAGGTGCAGAAAAAGCAGGAGGACATCGCCAGATGCAGAATAGGCAGGAGGACATCACCAGGTGCAGAAAAGGCAGGAAGACATCGCCAGGTGCAGAAAAGGTAGGAGGACATCGTCAGATGCAGAAAAGGCAGGAGGACATCGCCAGGTGCAGAAGGACGGCGAAGGAGATTTATGAGAATTCAAAAATTGGCTTCAGTTTAGTTTAGTACTTTGTGCTGCAAACGGTGGATTCCTGTCTCCGTGGCAAATGTTTAACCTAATAATAGTAAATAAAAAATATACTGGAGCATTGGAGTAGTTGGAATTTGAACCTGCTTTAGAATCGGATTCATTTCTCAGAATGGGAAATGGTTATGGTACAGTGGTTGTGATGTTTCTATTTACTTGCATCCCGACGAGGGTAGAGTTAAACACGAGGTCGGTTTTTAATGTGGGGAAAATCCAGCTCCCCAAAAAGGGACACTCTAGATTGAATCCAAAAATAAAAATTTCTTCTGTCAAGAATGGCTTCTCCTCTACTGACCGAGGACAGTATAGGTTAAGTGCAGCATCAGAACAAATACTAAACTTTGCTCCTAGCCAGTAGTTGTGATGTTCGAGTTCAGTCAGGCGAAAATGCTGCTCCACTTTCGCTATGGTCGTGGTCCCTCCTGTGAGTACTCAATTCTAAAATAGAATCGAAGACAGGAATGCTAACACCTCAATGAAGTTAATTCATAAACGACTTTTAAAATTTATTTCTAAGAATTCATTATCATCCGATCACGTGGCTGACTTGGACTATATTGATCTGTTTGCGTCAAATGTTACTGTCATCCATAGCTGTTTTTAGATTATCTACCAGTGTCAGCTATTAATTGACCAATGTATGTCTTCAATGGACATTCCAAGCAGGTCGCACAACAAGTCACTTTCCATTTTTGACTGGTATTTGTGATGTTTGGAAGCTGACCATAGTCTTGGGTGTTGTTGCTAGAAAATATTCAGCTCGAAGCGTAAGACAATGGAGACGGATGAGAGCTCAGATATGGAGAAAATATATTTGGATGGCGAAGCAACTGAGTTTATTCAGAGGTTTTTGTTACCATAGAGAGCATGGTTCGTTAGGGTTAGGGTTAGATGAATTAAGTTCAGGGAACTTCTGCCATTACTAACCAGGAGAATGTTACCACTGTTGAGCAAGGGAAGAGTCTTTCAAGTATGTGTACGCAGTGTGATGATGTATGGGAGTGAAACTTGGCTAGTAAGGGTTGAGGACATGAGTTGCATGGAGAGAAATGATATGAGAATGATATGATGGATGTGTAATGTGAGTCTTAAAGAAAGGCTTAGTTCTGATGACCTCAGAGGAAGATTAAATCTGAACAGTATAGAGAGATGTGTGCAGAACAAGAGACTATGTTTGTTTGTTTACATTGAAAGAATAGATGAGAGTTCTTGGATTAGTAGATGTAGAACAGTTGAGGTAGCAGGGTCAGTTGATAAGAGTGTATTTGAGAGAAATAGGGATAAATAAAGACCTGGCAGAGATAGGTTGGTTTGGAAGTCAATTTCTAAAAGCTGTACAACCCATGCCAGCATGTTCAACCGATGATGATGATGATGATGATGATGATGATGATGATGATGATGATGATGATGATGATGATGATGATGATGATGATGATGATTACATTGTAGGGGAATGTGTACAGAACAGGAGACTTGGTTGGTTTGGTCACCTTGAAAGAATAGATGAGAGTGTTTGCGTTAGCAGATGTAGAACAGGTGAGGTAGAAGGGTCAGTTGGCAGGAGAAGGTCAAGAAAAACATGGGAGGAAGTGGTAAGGATGGATTTGAGAGAAAGAGGGATAAATAAAGAGCTGGACAGAGATAGGTTAGTTTGGTTATCAATTTTTAAAAGCTGTCCAACACATGCCAGCATGTAAAACAGGCATTAAACCGATGATGATGATTATGATGATGATTATGATGATGATAATGACCTTCCTTTATTGGAGATTATCTCCCTTTCTGGAACTCTTTAATAAATAGTCATCAATGTTGTATGGGTTATTATAAGCAGAATAAAGCTTAATCATGTTCTCATTAAGCTAATATCTTTTTATTGTGCCCTTCGTTGGTCTGTGTCCGAGCTAAGAGAAAAGAGCAGGCAGATTCAATGTTTTATCTGTATTATATCAAAGAGGAAAAAGAGCTGATTCATTTTCTGTTCTTTTCGTTTTTTCACATATGTGGCCAAAACAAAGACTGTTGGACTTTTATAACTGAAACTTGGTGAACAAGTGAAGCATAGACTGAAGTTTATTTGTACCACATATGGTTGGATTGTTAATTTTGAATAATTAACAATCCAACCATGGTTCATGCAACATACATAATAATATTAATATAATTGTATGAAGTAGAATAAACATACATAATAATATTAATATAATTGTATGAAGTAGAATAAACATACATAATAATATTAATATAATTGTATGAAGTAGAATAAACATACATAATAATATTAATATAATTGTATGAAGTAGAATAAACATACATAATAATATTAATATAATTGTATGAAGTAGAATAAACATACATAATAATATTAATATAATTGTATGAAGTAGAATAAACATACATAATAATATTAATATCATTGTATGAAGTAGAATAAACATACAAAATAATATTAATATCATTGTATGAAGTAGAATAAACATACATAATAATATTAATATCATTGTATGAAGTAGAATAAACATACATAATAATATTAATATAATTGTATGAAGTAGAATAAACATACATAATAATATTAATATCATTGTATGAAGTAGAATAAACATACATAATAATATTACTATCATTGTATGAAGTAGAATAAACATACATAATAATATTACTATCATTGTATGAAGTAGAATAAACATACATAATAATATTAATATCATTGTATGAAGTAGAATAAACATACATAATAATATTAATATCATTGTATGAAGTAGAATAAACATACATAATAATATTAATATCATTGTATGAAGTAGAATAAACATACATAATAATATTAATATCATTGTATGAAGTAGAATAAACATACATAATAATATTAATATCATTGTATGAAGTAGAATAAACATACATAATAATATTAATATCATTGTATGAAGTAGAATAAAGCTTCATAATAATATTAATATCATTGTATGAAGTAGAATAAACATACATAATAATATTAATATCATTGTATGAAGTAGAATAAACATACATAATAATATTAATATCATTGTATGAAGTAGAATAAACATACATAATAATATTAATATCATTGTATGAAGTAGAATAAAGCTTCATAATAATATTAATATCATTGTATGAAGTAGAATAAACATACATAATAATATTAATATCATTGTATGAAGTAGAATAAACATACATAATAATATTAATATCATTGTATGAAGTAGAATAAACATACATAATAATATTAATATCATTGTATGAAGTAGAATAAACATACATAATAATATTAATATCATTGTATGAAGTAGAATAAACATACATAATAATATTAATATCATTGTATGAAGTAGAATAAACATACATAATAATATTAATATCATTGTATGAAGTAGAATAAAGCTTCATAATAATATTAATATCATTGTATGAAGTAGAATAAACATACATGATAATATTAATATCATTGTATGAAGTAGAATAAACATACATAATAATATTAATATCATTGTATGAAGTAGAATAAACATACATAATAATATTAATATCATTGTATGAAGTAGAATAAACATACATAATAATATTAATATCATTGTATGAAGTAGAATAAACATACATAATAATATTAATATCATTGTATGAAGTAGAATAAACATACATAATAATATTAATATCATTGTATGAAGTAGAATAAAGCTTCATAATAATATTAATATCATTGTATGAAGTAGAATAAACATACATGATAATATTAATATCATTGTATGAAGTAGAATAAACATACATAATAATATTAATATCATTGTATGAAGTAGAATAAACATACATAATAATATTAATATCATTGTATGAAGTAGAATAAACATACATAATAATATTAATATCATTGTATGAAGTAGAATAAACATACATAATAATATTAATATCATTGTATGAAGTAGAATAAACATACATAATAATATTAATATCATTGTATGAAGTAGAATAAACATACATAATAATATTAATATCATTGTATGAAGTAGAATAAACATACATAATAATATTAATATCATTGTATGAAGTAGAATAAACATACATAATAATATTAATATCATTGTATGAAGTAGAATAAAGCTTCATAACTCACATTGTGTTCTCATTATACTGATATCTTTTTTATTGCTCCCTTAAGTCTATTATATTCGTTCGATGATGATGATGATGATGATGATGGATAATGACAAGGGTACACAGTCTACCGACGTTGTCTAACCCAATCCCCCTTCACGCAAAACAATCAATTATGTAAACTCTTTTCTTTTTGCAGTTTGTATGTTATATGTATATCAGTGGCGAGAAGGAATCATCTGCAGAGTCCATGAAATTTAACGATTTCTCCCTTACGAGAAAATAATTCTTTTTTTATTTTTTTTTATTTTTTTTTTTTTATTTTTTTATTTTTTTTTAGCTTTGTTTTTCCCATCGCTTCATTTGCGAATCGAATCCTAACCTTCGACTGGAAGATTCAATTTATCATCAGGTGGAATGTTTTTTGTTTCTTTTTTAGATTTAAGAAGGTACCAGGCAGATGATGCCAGCATCTGATATATGGATTTTTTTCTTTTTACCCGGAGAGATGATGTTCAAGAGGTTCCATTTATAACCAACAACTGCGATCGACTGATGAAGAATTGATGCAAAACTTGGAGAATTCCAAAATGAATAAAAGAGAGAAAATAAGGAATTGTTTAACCGTTTTTTTTTCTTAAAGAGATTTACGTTTTTCTTTTTTAAAATTTAAAAACCATTTGTTTTTTTGTACAGACACTTTTGAACAATGGAACTCCATCCCTGCTCCCTGTTTTCTTGACGGTATTGACGTGCAGAAATTCAAAACTAATGTAAACAGACATATCGCTGCGCAGCTCCCAATTTAGGTTGACCCCCCCCCCCCCCCAAAAAAAAAAACTCTCACCCTTTTTCTCAGTAGCCCCTTACGTCTACAGTGGCGGCCTGCCTTGTTTGGGGTGAACTATGCTAAAAAAAAAAAAAAGAAGAATCAAATGTCTGTCACACTTTATGTACATTTTGTCTTGTTTTAATATGTTTTCAGTTGTGCTTACTTTGACATGGCATCTTTACGCTTTCTTAAATCAAGTATGGTAGGCCAAAAGTGTAAAGAAAAAACACATACTATCAGCAGCAGCAAATGGAAAATCTCAACAAAAGACAAACAAACGAAACTAGCTTGGTTTCCATAAAAAGACTATTTAAAAGTCTGACTTAAAAAAACGCATTTTAAATATTTTTTTTACTAGCAAATGCATGCGTCCGGGGGGGGGGGGGGGAGCATATTTTTGCTTGGCTTGCAGGATTATATAATTGTGAAAGAACTACATAGAATACGTCGCTAAAGCAAAATAAATGGTTTAGGACTATTAAAATAATTTCCAACTCTATTGATAATGTTTACCCATTCATTTATTTACTTTTTATTATTGCTCATGCTTGAATTCATGTCTTGAAACATGACGTAAATCATGAATCTATGACGTCACGCCAGAGCTATGATTATTTTGTTATGGTAATGTTTTAAGCTCTATTTATAAGTAAGTCCAAATAGGTCAGTTGGTAGAACCTCAGACTGAAGACCTGAAGTTTCAGTTTCGATTTCCAGTCATGGCATCTGCTTTATTTGTTGGGAATTTATTATTTATTATTAATGCAATATTCTCCAATGTTTATTTATTTTTTTACTTACATTCACCCCAAGCAAGGCAATTGCCACTGATACGTAAGGGGCTACTAAGAATTAGGGGCCATACCTACAGGGGCATCCTAAGTGGGAAGTTGTGCAACGAGATGTTTGTTCACATTACGTTTAAACTTCTGCATGTTGGTACAGTCAGGGAAACGTGGGACAGGGAGGGAATTCCAAAGGCTAGCAGTTTGAGGAAATAAGCTATCTGGGTACCTCTGCAGTGAAAGGGTGGGATTTTGCTGATTGACAGGGTATTTATGTTGAGGGGGCACCAGTGCAGCATGTTCTTTAGAGCACATTCTATTAAAGTACTTGAAAAACAAGCAACATTGCAGCAATAGTACAGGAACTGGAGCTTGGTAGATAGTGTAGGACCTATTAGATTAGAGGCTCTTTTTGGGACCCTGTCTAAAAAGGAAGGGGCTAGTGGTTGGTGCACCAGCCCAGATGTGATAGCAATATTGATGATCGCTTTGTAGAGATATAGGATACTGGCAGGTATGAGAAGTTTTATAGCTCAGTAGCGGGAGCCCACCTTTTTTGCAGCAGCCTTGGCAATGTCTTCTATGTATTTGTTCCAATTCATGTTACCTGTGAATGTTAGGTGAAGAGTTTGAATGATGGCCTCTCAAGTAAAGTGCTATTAACAATGGCGATCGGTGGTTGAAAATGTTTCTTATAATTCTTAAAGGAAAGAAATTTTGTCTTAGTAGCATTAAATGTTACCATCCATTTATGTCCCCATTCAAGTACAGACCAGAGGTCATTTTTTTTTTCTAAGGATTCAGCCATTGCCTTGTATATAAGCATGTTCGTTTTTGCCAACATGTTGATAATAGAGCGTGATGTCGTCAGCAAATTTGCCCATCTCGGACACAATTTCATCAGGGAGGTCGTATATAAAAATCAGGAATAATAATGGTCCACGGATTGGTACCTGGGCACACCCACATTAATGTCATGTTGTTTAGATGTACGGCCATCAAGGACAACTTGGATCTTTCTTTTGGCTAAAAAGGATTTGATTATATTAAATACTCGTCCAGTAATTCTGTACAAATTAATTTTCATGAGAAGACCTTCACGTCAGACTTTGTGTAAGACTTTGGATATATTAAGTGTTACCACCCTAGCCTCACCAGGTTTGTCCAGTGTATGGTAAATGCGTTCCCAGATGACCATTAGGATATCCGCAGTAAACCGTGCTTGCTTAAATCCATACTGTTGGTCAGAAAGGAGTTTAGCATTAACAAGGTGGTGGACTATCATTAGATTAATTAATGATTCAAAGATTTTAGCGAAGAGTGGGAGGAAACTTATGAGACAATAATTTTGGGGTCAGTTCTTTTGCCAGAGTTTTTGATCACTGGTACCACAGAGGCAATTTTCCAGCTATCAGAAAAGCAAGATTCGACAAGGCATTTGTTGTAGAGTTTGAAGAGGTCAAGAGCCAGCTTAGCAGAGCATTTCTCTAAGATCAAGCTTGCATGCTTTGGGGGTGTCAAGGTTTTTGATGATATCCCGGACTTGGGAAGGGGTGATGATCAGATCATCTAGTGTGGCTACAGTCCACAGTGGAAAGTTGGGGATGGAGTCGTTTGTGTAGTCCAAGGTGGAGTGAATGGCGTACCGCTGGACACACTGTTTAGCCTTATTAGTTGCCGTGCAGACGACATCATGGTGATTGGATAGCGTTTTTATGTGTAAGAAAATTGTGACTGACAGACGGACAGAATCTCTATCTCTATAAGATATAGAATTATCAAATGAAATGTTGATATTTTTAGCTAAACTTTCTTAATATATAATTTTCTTTGATTAAACAAATATGCCTTTCCGTTGCACTCATTTATATTAATTTAATCTATAATTATTAATTTTAAAACATTTCTAAAAATAAAAAATATATAAATAACTTAAACTTTTTAATATCACATTTCACAAGATAAAAAGCTCAAGGTTAACAACAACAAAAAAAAAAGCCCAGAATAGGAAATATTTTCTCTTTAATACGGGATTAAAGTTCAAAAATCTTATCGATTTTATTATTTAATTGATTATTTATTTTCCTTTTCATATATTCCTTCATTCAATCCTTTTTTAACATTTATTTTCCTACATCAACTCAATTATGAGAAAATGCATTTTTAAACTATGGGGAGGACACTGGGGGCCTGTGGTCAATGCGCAAAACAAAAACTAAGCAAAACAATAATTTTAACTTTTAAATTAACAGTGAACATTTATTCAAATAAAACCGCTTCTTTCATTACTACATATACCAAAGATTTGATTAAAATCGGGCCAGTACTTTATTTTAGCTAGATTTTTTAAAAGGTTCCTGCGATCCCTCTTGGAATAGACAATGATTAGGCATGGGGACGGCACGGGGGCTGGTTGACAACAAAGACTTAGGACCTGGATGTGCCGGGTTCGAATCCAGTTCGTTCCACAGAAACACTTTCATCAAAACCCACACCTGATCTTGTGTCTAACCTCCTGGAGAGGAAGTAAATAAAATACCTTAAAGTAAGGCAACTGCATTGAAGCCCCATTCTTCCGAATATAATGTTGGGAAGGTAATAAAATACCGCCCATTTTGGGAAACGGCCTTTTGGCTAAAAGTGTAGTATCTGTTTCGATGGATACTACACCCTTATAGACCGGTATCGTCTTGGCCTTTGGGACTTGATTCCACCGGTCTATGGGTTTGTCCACCCTCCCAGGCTTTGCATTCTCACCCTTTAAGAAGGGGTTAGTTTATTGCTAATCGCCTGAGGCGCCCCTAATGGGGAATGCCAACGGGACTGCCCAGGCATTTTTTGAGGGTCATAGGTGCTCTTCCTCTAGGGTGCTGACTTATCTAATCCCACTTTTCGACCTTGTGTCACATTTTACTTTGTGGGAGGTAGTTAAATACCCACTAGACCCAAATTTTATTAGCTAGATTGCAAACAAAATCTCCAGATCTAGTGAGAAAATCGTAAAATTGGCACCACTGCTCAGGTGCTGGATACAAAAGATTTTACAATTACAAAATGGCGCATAATGTAAACATACCCTGTACCTGTAAGTGGCACGGCATTCACCTTGGACGGGTTGAACCGGACGGGTTGAACCGGCTTCCTTTTCATGGGAGTATCAAATTCACAAGCGGTCCCCAGTCGCATGTTTATCCCAGTTAGGGGAGATGACAACGTTTGGCAGAGAGGTGTCCACATCCTCCTACATACAGCGCCTGATATTCCCAAGTGGTCACCCATCTAATACTGACCAGGCTCAACGTTGCTTAACTTCGTTATTATGTAAATGCAAACATAGATAGAAGTGGGAATGCTAGACTCCGACTCACACACTAGTGCGAACACGGGGAGTAGAAGTTTACTAATAACTTATCATGTACCGTACGTTCACACGCAGAGATAGAAATATCAACAATACCCCTGATTGAAAAAAAACGATTGAAAAAGAACGAATCATCCGATCTTAATGACATTTTCAGTATTTAGTAATTAATACATGAATCTTAATTAATATAATCTGTCATAATGTCACAAAGTGAAAAAGTCACAAAGAGAGGACGTCATCCTCGTCAACAGATTAAAGACATCGGAAAGAGATCCTTCATGACGTCATAAATGCTGAAGAAACAAAAAGATGACGTCATATATTAAAACAGAAAATATAGACGACCCGTGACCCTTCAGGTCGTCTATGTGGACAGTGCCTGTATATATATATACTAGATGAACTGTCTAGACCCAGAGGGTCTAGTATACTATTAAAACCCCTGTGGACGTTGCTTATTTGTTTGTTCGTCTCCGTGCACAATAGATGACATCACAAAGGAATGACGTCACCCTTTTAAACAGATGCGGAAGACACTGAGAAAATCCTTCATGATGTCATCCTCTAAAACAGGTTGAAGACATCGATGTCATTAATGTTGAAGCAACAAAAGGCTGACATCATCCATTCAAACAAAAGACATAGCCGACCCGTGTCACTTCGGGTCACGGGTCGTCTATGCAGACAGTGACTGTATATATTTACTAGACGAAATGTATTCACTAAACTTTTGACAAACGTTAAAGCAAGGAGAACACGCATGTTTTTGTTTTCAGAAGATGTGCCACCCGGCTGCCTTTTTGCAAATTCCAACCTAAGGATTAAAAACAGAAGATAATCCCCTGAAATATTAAGGGAATTCGAGTTCAAATAATCAGTTTAAATCGATTAAAAGATTACGATAATGCTGCCAAGTGTACGTGCAGACCGTCAGGGTGCAAACGAAAAAAGAAACAGCAGACATGGGAGGGGCGGGGGGCTTGAAGCACACGTTGGCTTGTTGATCGCAACCCTTCGGTTGTTTCCATCTGGATCTTTATTTCTTTCCAACGTATCTTTATCGCTTACTAGGCGTGCCAGTGACCCGTTGGGTCACAACAGCCACAAATATTTATTCGACTTTGTATTTCATTTGAAAATTCATAAACTGTTACATATCTGAAGGTCTTATGTACGACATGAAAAGAAACTGAAATCTTAGGAAAATCTCCATCATACCAGTAATTATAGGAGCAACAGGACTAATGAAGAAGAATTTCAAGAGCTATCTGGCGAGTATACCCGGTGAACCGAGTGCAAGAGAAATACAAACAATTGCACTAAAAGGGACGGTTAGAATCTTAAAACGATCTCTAGGCTGGAGTGTCTGAAATAGCCGGTTAATGTCTGGCATCCGGTAGGATGCCCCATCTCCAGCAAAAACAGAAAGATAAGAAAAATTAAAATTAAAAAAAGTTAAAATGATAAAAAATTCTTCTTCTTCTTCTTCTTCATCATCATCACCACCACCATCATCATCATCATCATCATCATCATCATCATCATCATCATCATCATCATCATCATCATCATCATCATCATCATCAGTTTTACGTTCGTTTTACATGCTGACAGGTGTTGGACGGCTTTTAGAAATTGACTTCCAAACTAATTTATCTTTGACCAGATCTTTATTTATCCCTCTTTCCCTCAGGTCCATTCTTATCACTTCCTCCCATGATTTCCTTGTCCTTCCACTGTGAACTGAACCTGCTGCCTCAACTGTTCTACATCTGTTGACCCAAGAATTCTCATCATTCTTTCAACATGGCAATACCATCGATGTCTACTTTTCTGCACACACATCTCCCTATACTGTCCAGATTTAATCTTCCTCTGAGGTCATCAGATCTAAGCCTGTCTTTAAGACTCACATTACACATGCATCGTATCATTCTCATGCAATTTCTTCTCATGCAACGCATGTCCTCAATCTTGAATAACTAAAATAATAAGTCTCTTTACTTCTATATTATTATTATTATTATCATTATTATTATTATTATTATTATTATTATTATTATTATTATTATTATTATTATTATTATTATTATTATTATCCTTATTATTATTATTATCATTATTATTATTATCATTATCCTTATTATCATTATTATTATCATTATTATTATTATTATTATTATTATTATTATTATTATTATTATCATTATCATTATTATTATTATTATCATTATTATTATTATCATTATTATCATTATCATTATTATTATTATTATTATTATTATTATTATTATTATTATTAGTAGTAGTAGTAGTAGTAGTAGTAGTAGTAGTAGTAGTAGTAGTTTATACCAGCTCCTTGGGTGGTGATATTGGTACAGTACTTGGGTATGTAAATTTCTACCGCTTTATAGCTTATACAAAGAAAAATATTTGTGAAATTTCATAGAATAAAATACACTACTTCGTATTTTCATGAGAGAGTAAGTAACTATGATGAATGTGTTTATGTATTGTTTTTATTGGCAAAAAATATTAGAAATGATATTCTTTAAGCAAAAAATAATTTGCTTTGAACTAATGCCTAATACCTTTATACCTACCTTTTTGCAGATTATCAAAATAAAATAAAAGGTCACTTAGTTTTAAAACTATATACAAATGTAATGTTTTCTTATATATTATTATGTTATGTTAATTTTTTAATTTATAAAACACGTACACAGTTAAAAAATTCCTTTAGACTTACGTGTGATTCAAACTCGGATATTGAGATGATAAAGACTACTGCTTTAGTAATGTGTACTCTGCCTATTCCTTTGTGTCAACCAATCACATGTTTCTATTTGCGTACAAACAAACTCCAAAAACACCACAACTTTTTAATAGTATATAGCTTATTATTATATCGAAGTATTATTATTCTTTATTATTATTTTTATATAGAAGTAAAGAGACATATTATTTTGCCATCTAATTTACAAACATGTTTGTGTTGTGTACAGACACATGTATGTAAATTAGATGGCCACGCTGGAAAGAGAGAGTCACTCTTTCTCTAAATTCGCACGGAAACATTCAGAAATATTAGAGAATGGTTGAATCAACACACAGTAAGAGATGGGGAGGTCGAGAGAAATACATATATAACTAAGAGAGAGAGGAGAGACTTGTTCAGTTAATTACAACTTACGGTCAATTAGAACAAGTAAAACATAATTTTTTTTTCAGACATAACCCAACCCCAGAACTAAGGAATATTTTAGCAGTGTGTATTCTATGCCATTTAAGTATATAGAAAAAAGCCTTGGGAAAACAAACGTTGATGAACTCAGTTTTATATATATAAATTCCCGAAACAGTTTTTCATGGTAAACAACTGATGATCCCTTAAATAATGTTAGAAGCAAACTAATATAATAACTGTAAAAGTTAAATTGACTTACATGAGTGATTTTCTACTGAACGAATTGGGACTAAAAGTTTTTTTGTTTTTTTTTGTATAGTTTTAATGGTTGAGAAACTTCCGAGACTATATATATATATATATATATATATATATATATATATATATATATATATATATATGTATATGTGTGTGTGTGTGTGTTCAACATGTTTGATAGCCAGGCAATGCCAAGTAAATCTCCTATTATGCATATAAAATAAAAATGAAAAATAACCTTTTCTAAATGAAATATATCTATATCTGAAACTCTGATTTCATATTTACTCCCACAGATATATATATATATATATATATATATATATATATATATATATATATATATATATATATATATATATATATATATATATGGATTTTGGTTTATTACAAAACGTGACAATGTTTTCATTTAGGAAAGCTTATTTTTTAAATTTTTATTTAATATACATAATAGGAGATTCACCCGGCATTGTCTGGCCATCAAATATGTTGAATATAACTTTAAAACGAAACGGGACTTCTATATAATAATAACCAGCTACATTGAAGTTGCAACCGAAACAAAAACATGGATGGAACACCACGTGAACCCGAGGAAACTGAAACTGCAAGAAATAATATAAAATGCCTGCCCCCCCCCCCTCACCACCACCAAATGATGGCACCAGCCTCGACTGACACCACACACAAAAGAATCATGAAGGGTCAAGGAGGATGGAAAAACCGAAGAGGGAGAGCACTAACTAGAACTCCACTGGAAAGGTGTGCAGAGTATTTGGACCTTGAGTCGGCTTATTGCCACTCAAATCTCAGAGATGACCAATGGTCAATGCCAGCGAGAAATCAATGAAATGTGGTGGTTGCGATACCACAAAATCATTTGCAATGGTTATCAAAAGAGCTGGAGAGTACTGGAAATCTGGAGAGACTTGTTGTCACTCGGACTCCAGGGAATACCACTTGTTATTGCCAGTAAAGTAAAGGTAAAGGTCGCATAGCCTGGACGTGCACGAGTGTCGTTGCCGACATCGCACACTGTAGCGACGGTGATTTGTTAAGATAGGGCACAGCATATGGAAGGCGGAGCCCATCCCTCTCCTTCCGCTGCCTTGCCTTGAACCTTCCCTGAGTTTTAGTCAGGTACCCATTTACTGCTGGGTGGACAGAGGGAGTTTTCAGATCCGAAAATTTGCATGCCGTGAGTGGGATCGAACCCGGGTCGTCCAGCCCAAAGACAAGTGCTATAACCACTCGTCTACAGGCCTTGCCAGTGAGAAATCACTAATGATGATGTGATGATGATGATGATGATGATGATGATGATGATGATGATGATGATGATGATTCAAGCAATCTTATAAAGAAAGCAATGGAAACATGGAGATTCGAACTAACAGCTGGAGGACAACACCTGACTGAGGTAAGAATAAAGAGGAGCATTTTTCAGGGAGACTCTCTATCACCATTACTGTTTATCATAACTATGTTACCACTCAACAACATACTTGGGAAGTGTAATGTCAAATACAACTTCACAGACACAGAAATAAGAATCAATATATGGACGACCTGAAGTCATTTGCAAAAAAAAAAAACGGAACTGGAAAGGTTTATAAACACAACCAGAATCTTCAGCCAGGCTGTTTGAATGAAATTCGGAATGGAGAAGTGAAAAGGGGGAAACTCGAGACAGCAGAGGGCATAAAACTACCTAACCAAAAAGAGGAAAATGCACTTAGTGAACATGATACCTATAAATATCTGGGAGTTCTGGAAGCAAATCTGCAGAAATGAAAGAGAAAAATTAGAAAATAATACTTGAGAAGAACAAGAAAACTCTTAGAAACTATATTATATGACAGAAATCTAAAGAAAAGACTTAATACCTGGGCAATATCACGAGTAAGATATTCTGGACCATTCATTGGCTGGTCAAAAGAAGAACTGAGCCATCTTGACCAGAAGACTAGGAAACTAATGATCATGCACAATGCACTATAACCGAATGGATGATGCTGACGACTCTACGTGAAAAGGAGAGAAGGGGGGGAAGAGGAATGGTAAGTATAGAAGACTGTGTGGAAGGTTAGGGTTAGGGTTGTGGAAGACAAAAAAAAAAAGAATTTGAAGAATACATAACCCAGAACACAGAAAGGCTGTTCACCACATTAAGAGACACTGTCAAAATGAATAAACAGGGAGAAGAGAAACAAGAAACAAGACGAGAAAAGAAAAGTGGGAAAAGAAACAGCTACATGGACGATTAGTAAGAATGACAAGAGAAGAAAGTGACGAAAGTACCTGGACATGGATACGAAAAGGACACCTAAACAGAGAAACGGAATCACTGCTGACAACCGCACAGACCAATGCGATTAGAACTAACTATATCCCAGCTAAAATAGACAAAACCCAGGAAAACAGTAAATGTAGACTCTGTGGACAAAGAGACGAAACGGTAAATCACATAATAAGTGAATGCAGCAAACTAGCTCAAAAAGAGTATAAAAAAAGAAACACAACTATGCAGGGAAGGCAGCGGACTGGGAACTATGCAAACGACTGCATTTTGAACATGCAAACAACAACCCGGAAACAAAGTAAAAAAAGCACAAAATCCTCTGGGATATGGAGGTACAAACAGATAAACCCATCCAAGCAAGAAGACCGTATGTCATAATAGTTAATAGAAGGAAAAACCTGCCAAATCGTAGATTTTGACATCTTAGCAGACTGCAGGGAGATGAACAAAGAGACAGACAAACGAGGCAAATACACGGAACTTGTCAGAGAATAGAAAAGAATATGGAACATGATGAAAATACCAATAATCGTAGGAGCACTAAGAACATTCCCGAAAAACCTGGGAAAAAAACTAGGAGAAATTCAAATCAAAGGGAAGAAAAATCCATGATGGTCGCACATCTAAACAACATGACATTAATGTGGGTGTGCCCCAGGGGTCGATCCTTGGACCATTATTATTCCTGATCTTTGTAAACGACTTGCCTGATAAAATCGCGTTTGAGATGGGTATATTTGCTGACGACACCACGCTCTATTCCTAACATGTAAGAAAAACGAACACATGCATATTCCAAGGCAATGGCACAGTCCTTAGAAAATGACCTTCAGTCTGTAGTGGAATGTGGACATAAATGGATGGTAACTTTTAATGCTACAAAGACAAAGTTCTTTTCCTTCAACAATTATAAGAGACCTTTTTAACCACCGATTGTCATGGCTAATAGCACCCTAGCTGAGAGTTTGTCATTCAAACTACTAGGGCTAACATTCACAGATAACATGTCTTGTAACAAATATATAAATGACATTTCCAGGGCTGCTGCAAAGAAGGTAGGCTCCCTTTACCGACCTAGAAAACTTCTTACACCTGCCAGTATCCTATGTCTCTACAAAGTCACCATCCTCCCATGCACGGAGTATTGTTGTCACATTTGGGTTGGTGCATAAAACGCTTGCCTCTCTCTCTTGGACAGGGTTAAAAAAATAGTTTCTAATTTAATAGGTCCATCACTAGCAAACATGCTCCAGCCTCTGTCACATGTTGCATCCCTGTGCTTGTTGTACAAGTACTTTAATGGAATGTGCTCCAATGAATGTGCCGCACTGGTGCTCTGTCTATGTAAATACCCCCGATGAACCCGTCAGTCAGCAAGATCCCACCCCTTTACTGGTGAGGTCCCCAAATGCTGGAGAGCTTTCTACTCTAATAGCTTCTTTCCTCATACTGCTAGCCTTTGGAATTCCCTTCCTGCTTCCTGTTTCCCTGACCGTACTAGCATACAGACATTTAAATGTAATGTGAACAAGCATCATGCTGCACAACTCTCATATAGGATTCCCCTAATCCACAGTAACCCCCCTACGTCTCAGTGGCATTGCGCCTTGTTGATAGTTAATTTAAGTAAAAAAAAAAAAAGACGGAGACTATACAACAGACGGCAATGATGAAAACAGCTGAAATCTTAAAGAAACTCCTGATATGTGGTTGTTGCGATAATGCAAAATTATTTTTTTATGGAAATCGCTCCAGACAAAGCATGAAGTCACTTGATGTAAGGAGCTAAAAAATACTGCTTCAATGTAAAAACCTAGCCAACGATAAGTATTAGATGGATAGATTCTGACACAAAAAACAGCAATTCTCCCCCCCCCCCTTTGCAGCTGTTTTGATTATTGTCTTTCAGTTCTCTGGCTAGTTTCGTGTATTTACTTTGTTTTTCCGTTCTTTTGATCTTCAATCTGTGGTTTGCTGGAACAGCGAAGTATACGATTTTGCAAGATTATTCCTTCTTGTTGATTATTATAACATCCGGTCTCCTTGCTTGTATGAGGTTGTCTGTTTGTATATCCATATCCCAGATGAGTTTGTGTTTTTCGTTTTCCAGTACTGTTTCTGGTTTATGTTTGTACCATTTGTCTGCATATTCGAAATTCAATTGTTTACACAGTCATGTCTGTTCTTGTATTCTTTTTGGGCAAGTTTGCTACATTCACTAATTATATGATTTACTGTTTCGTCTCTTTGTTCACACAGTCTGCATTTACTGTTTTCCTGAGTTTTATCTATTTTAGCTTTAATGTAGGTTGTCCTAATTGCATTGTTCTGTGCAGCCATCAGTAAATATCCTGTTTCTCTGTTCAAGTTTCCTTTTATTAGCCATGTCCAACTATTTTCGCTAGTTTCTTCTCTTGTCAGTCTTCTGAAGCGTCCATGTAGTTGTTTTTTTTTCACAATTTTTTTTTCTTGTCGTTTTGTTTCTGGTTTCGGTGCTTCCCGAGTTGCTTGTTGGAACTGTGTCTCTTACTGCAGTGATTAGCCTTTCCGTGTTTTGAGTTATATATTTCATTTTTGAGTCTTCCACACTATCTTCTATACTTACCAGTCCTCTTCCACCTTTCGTTTCTTTTCATGTAGAGTCTGTCCGTATCGTCTTTTGGGTGTAGGGCATTGTGCATGGTCATTTATTTTCTAGTCATCTGGTCAAGGTATCTGCGTTCTTTTTTGTTCCAGCCTATAAATGGTCCAGAGTATCTTATTAGCGATACTGCCCAGATGTTTATACCTTTTACTAGATTCCTTTCTAGCAGTTTTCTTGTTCTTCGTAAGTATTCTTTTCCAATCTTCTCTTTCATTTCTGTAGATTTGATGGTGTCTGCTTTTAGAATTTCCAAATATTTGTAGCTATCCTGCTCGCCTAGCACCCTCATCTCCTCTTTTTGGGGAGCTCTATGCCCTCTGTCGTCTCCAGTTTTCCTCTTTTCATTTCTAGTAGTGCACACTTTTCCATTCCGAATTCCATTTGAATGTCTTGACTGAATATTCTGGTTGTATTTATCAGCTTTTCCAGTTCCTTTTTGCTTTTTCAGGTCGTCCATGTACATCAGGGTGTTTACTCTTCGTTCAGTGTCTGTAAACTTGTTTCCAGCATCACATGTTTTAAGTATGTAGTTGATCTGCATGATGGCTATTACAAACAGTAGTGGTGATAGGGAGTCTCCTTGGAAAATGCCTCTCTGTATTATTATTATTATTATGATAATTATAATTATTATTATGATAATTATTATGATAATTATTATTATTATTATTATTATTATTATTATTATTATTATTATTATTATTATTATTATTATTATTATTATTATTTGTACTCACTAGGAGTTCTCACACAGATAATCGTCAGTGATTGCTCACCGACAACAACCAGTGGTATTTCCTGGAGTCTGAGTGACAACAGGTCTCCCCAGACTTCCAGTGTTCTTCACCTCTTTTCGATAACGATGCGGTATTGCAACAGTCTCATACCATTGATTTCTCGCCGGTAAGGACACTTGGTCTTCTCTGGGATTTGGGTGGCAACAAGCCTCCCCAAGATCTCAGCACTCTCTGCACTTTTCCAGTGGAGGTCTGGTTTGTGCTGTCCCTCCTCGGTCTTCTCATCCTCCTCGACCCTCTACAAATATGTTGTCTGGTGTCAGCCTAGGCCGGCACCAGTTAAAAAAAAAAAATAAATAAATAAATAAATAAAAAATAAAAATAAAAATAAAAAAATAAAATTAAAAAAAATGAATAAAATAATATTTTTTCAAATTTTTAAATTTTTTCCCTTCAATTCATTTTTTTTCCCCTTCCTTTTCTCTTCCATTATGGTAAAAAAAAAAAAATTCTTTTAAATTTTTGGGGGGTGGGTGGGTGAGAGAGAGGGAGGAGCTTATAGTGTTTCTTGTAATTTCTGTTTCTTGGTTCCTTTTTGTGTAGTGATAGCTGAGGCCGGTGTAATTTATTGGGGGGGGGGGGGAGATTATGAAGTGCTGTTTCTTGCAGTTTCTGTTCCTTGGCTCTTGTTGTGGTGTTCTTCGTGTGGTCTTGTTTTCTCCGTTGTAAATTCCTTGTGTCTGGTTAGCCTTTGTAGCTTATGTGTGTTAGTTTCCACATTCAAGGATTTTCCTTAAGATTGCAGCTGTTTTGATCATTGCCGTCCTTTGTATGGTTTCGATAGTCCCTTTGATTCCAATTTCTCCAAATTATTATTATTATTATTATTATTATTATTATTATTATTATTATTATTATTATTATTATTATTACTAGCAAATATATGCTCCCTCCGGTCGCATATTTTTGCTAGGCTGCCACGTCAGAAATGAACGCTCACGCATAAACCAGTCATATTTCTTGGGTGGTTAGACATTGATTTTCTTTATTTATCACCAAGAATATTTTTACTTGAAAAAAAAAAAAAAAAATTTCGACTCCACTCCGATTTTTAGTTTTAAAAAAATGAAAAAAATAAAATTTGCCCCCCCCCCTCAAATTTGTTATGTTACTCTCCCCCATACATAGAAATATTTTTAGTTAAGAAAAGAAAAAAAAGAATTGTTTGACCCCCCCCCCCTCAATTTTTTTTATCCTCCTCCATACATATAAATATTTTTGATTAAAAAGAAAAAAAAAGAAAAACAGTAAAAAATCAAATACAGCGAACATGATTAGTTATTTAAATGCTCCTGAGAAGAAGTTTACCTAAATTAAATTCATTAGAATGTGTGTGTGTTTTTTTAAATAGTAATTTTGAAATCAATTATTATTTTAATTAAACAATTTTATTTAATAAAATTGTTAAAATAAGTAATATTATCTGATGGAGTTTCGCCTTCAGACAGACAGACAGACAGACAGACAGACAGATACAGAAACTCCATTATTAATAGATTATTTATGCAAGAAGAATGCCTTAAAAGATCTTTCACAATTTATCAAAGTAGAATAAATCGTGGTAGGAGTTGTGACCAAACAGATCGTGGGTACATCTAGTAGTCAATATATAAATGTCTGACAGTTTCATTCAGTTATTTTCAGCTTCTTTATTTTTAAAGTCAGGGAATTTTTTTTTTGTTCTTTTCAATTAAGAAAATCTATTTATTAAAGAGACCATTTGATTAAAACATTCAGTTTGGTATAAAAATAAATGACAAACTCGTTCGAGCAGGCTGCTTTTCGCTTTTGACTTATATTCATTAAAACGAGGGTATTTTCAGAAACTGATTGCTATATATAAACCATCATTCATATATATATATATATATATATATATATATATATATATATATATATATATATATATATATATATATATATATATATATATATATATATATGTTCCGAAAAGAAAATGCAAGATCCAACAATAAAAGAAGCAAATGCGATTCTGATGTGAATTTCTATTTTTGCTGTTTTGCTTTATTCTCAGCTTCTGAACGCATACATATGCATACAACATACATATGCATACAACATACATATGCATACAACATACATATGCATACAACACACGTGTATCCTAATATGACGTTTAAATATATATATATATATATATATATAAATATATATATATATATATTTAAATTCCCGAAACAGTTTTTCATGGTAAACAACTGATGATCCCTTAAAATAGTGTTGGAAACAAACTAATATAATAACTGTAAAAAATAAATTGACTTACATGAGTGATTTTCCACTGGAAGACTTGGGACTATAAGTTTTTTTTTTTTTTTTTTTTTTTTTAATATAGTTTTAATGGTTGAGAAACTTCCGCGACTATATATACCAGAGGTACCCGTGACCCGTTGGGTCAAAGCCACTACCACTATTTATTCTACTTCAATTTCATTCGAAAATTCATATCTGTTGAGACACTCTTCTTGTACCTCCATATTCCAGAGGATTTTGTGTTTTTCCTTTTCGAGTACTACCTCTGATTTATGATTGTACCATTTGTCTGCATGTTCGAAATGCATTTGTTTGCATAGTTTCCAGTGTACTGCTTTCTCCATGCAGTCATGCCTATTTTTGTATTCTTTTCAATCAGTTTTACGCATTCACTTATTATGTGATTTACTGCTTCGTCTCTCTGTCAGCACAATCTGCATTTACTGTTTTCCTGGGTTTTATCTATTTTCGCTTTAATGTAGTTGGTTTATGCAGCCGTCAGTAGAGACTCCGTTTCTCTGTTCAGGTGTCCTTTTCGTAGCCATGCCAAACTATTTTCGTGTGTCTCTTCTCTTGTCATTCTCATGAAATGTCCATGTAGTTGTTTTTCTTCCCACTTTTCTTTTCTTATCTGTTTGTTTCTAGTTTCGGTTCTTCCTGTATTGTTCGTTGAAACGGTGTTTCTTGCTGCAGTGATCAGCCTTTCTGTGTTCTGGTTTATGTATTTCTCCAGTTCTTTTTTAGTGTCGTACACACAGTCTTCTATACTTACCAGTCCTTTTCCCCCTTCGTTTCTCTTCATATAGTCTGTCTGTATCGTCTTTTGGATGTAGTACATTGTGCATGGTTATTAATTCATTTCTGTTGATTTGATGTTGTCTTCTTCCAGAACTCCCAAATATTTATAGCTATACTGTTCGCCTAGCACCCTCATCTGCTCTTGGTTGGGTAGTTCCGTGCCCTCAGTCGTCTCCAGCTTTCCCCTTTTCATCTCTAGCAGTGCACACCTTTCTATTCTGAATTTCATTTGAATATTCTGACTGAAGATTCTGGTCGTATTTATCAGCTTTTCCAGTTCCTTTTTGCTTTTTGCAAATAGCTTCAGGTCGTCCATGTACATGAGAAGGTTTATTCGTTGTTCTCTGCCTGTGAACTTGTATCCGACATCACATTTCCTGGGTATGTAGTTAAGTGGCATCATGGCTATGATAAACAGTAGTGGCGATAGAGAGTCTCATTGGAAAATGCATCTCTGTATTTTGATCTTTGTCAGGTGTTGTCCTCCAGCTGTCAGTTTTAATCTCCATGTTCCCATTGCTTTCTTGATGAGATTAATAATCCTGTCTTGTACATTTTTAAACATTCAATTATCCATGCTTGAGGGATTCTGTCATAGGCTTTCTTGTAGTTAATCCATGCAATGGACATGTTCTTTTTCCTGCTTTTGACTTCCTTCATGATCTTTTGATCTATGTATAACAGATCATGCATCTCTCTTTTCCATTTCCGCCATCTCTTTTGTTCCTCGAAAAGTAGTCCACGGCTGTTCAGATAAATCTGTTCTCTCAGTTGTGTCGTTAGGATTTTCTAAGCATATTATTGGTCTGCAATTGCTTGGGGTCATTTCCTTTTCGGCATCTTTTTGTATTAGTGTTGTGCTTCCTTTGGTCATCCACTCTGGTACGTCTGTTTTATGGATACATCCTCTCAGTTTCTGTGCTAGCCTTTCATGTAGGGTGTTCTTATGTTTCGGGCAGTAGGTAGCAACCCGAAATAAAAATAAATTCCTCTTTCTCTCCTTCTTCTTCTTCCCTTCGTTCTCTCTCCTTCTTCCTTCTATCACTTTAGACGACGGCACTACGTGTTTCTCAGGCAACTGCCCCGCCGCTCTTACCCAAACATTGATTGCTCTTATAGTGCAGCCTCCTTCCCACAATCCGTCTCCGCCGGAAGCACTTCCGTTTCCGATGGAAGTACTTCCGTTTCCGCCGGAAGTACTTCCTTCCCATAAAAACGCATTGCTCCTTCTCTTTCTTTTCTTTCGTTGTGCCTGGCTCCCCACACGAGGTAAGTTGTACGTTTGTTGTCGTCTCATTCAAATATACAACATAGGGTCGTGAATTTTTTGAATCAGTATGCATGTATTCCATCGTGACCTGGTGCTTTCCAGTTTGTCATTTTCTTTAGTGTTGTCTTAATAGTTTCTTCATTAATTTCTTTTTCTGTTCCTTCTTCAATTTCCTGTAGTTTCTCTTTCATGTTTTTCAGCCAGTTAGCATTTTTGTTGTCATCTTGAGCCTTTTCCCATATCTTGCCCCAGAAATATTTTGTCTTTGTCGGGTTCGGTTGTTCTGTTGTTGTTCTTTCTCCATTTACGTTTTTTGTAAAACTGGCTTTCATTGTTTTCAAAGGTCCTGTTCTGTTTGTACTGTTCCGATTTGTATGAACAGGATGAAACGATGGAAGAGCAGAAATCTGAATAGCAAAGAAAGACTAAATAAGAAACATGAGAACTAAAACAAAAGATAGCAGCAAAATGAAGAAGGATCGAGACGATACAGATATATATATATATATATATTTCATAGAGATCGCTCCAGACAAGGTATTAAGCCACTTGATGTAAAGAGCTAACAAGAACAAATGATTATTATCATAAAGACAGAAGATGCCTATTGGCCTTAGTATTGAAAAGACCAAGATTATAGGTAGGAGGAAAATAGTCAGTAGGAAGAGAATTCCACAATCCTGCAGTCTTTGGAAATAAACTACTGGAATAGGAAGCTGTATTAAAATGATGTATCAAACAGAGAATTGATGGAAACCACTAGACCAACGAGTCAAACGAGCTGGAACAAAGGAAGCAGGGAATAGATCACACAATTCTCAAGAACACATGTCATGATAGTATTTATAGAAAAAACTGAGACTAGCAACATTACATCTGTGAGAGAGGGGGTGTAAAGAAGAAGAAAGGAGGGGAGGCAATCAAATTACAGATACCCTCAAATCACATTACAGATATCAAGAACCCTTAAATGGCATAGATATTCACCAGCCCAAATATGACAACAGTACTCTATACATAGTCTGATAGCAGATTTGTAGAGATAGAGAATAGCTATATAGAGTGGACAAATGCTAGACACGGCGAGTTGTAAAACAGACTGATGAAATTTTGTTCATTCAATAAATTTGTCAGTTTTTCTTTGTAGATGAAGTATATCTTGAAAGGAGAACTTATGAAATGAAAGAAAATTCAATAAGAAGTTTTAATATGAAAATGTTAGAGTGTTCTGTGTTTTTTCTTGCAACAGTAAACCACTATTCCTGTATTCCACCATTCTAAAATACACTCAGAAAAGAGTAAGGGAGCGATCTGTATTTAGATTTAAATTCTTGTGTAGTAAATAAAAAATAGTAAGAAGGAAAATATGAAATAATAGTGGTGATTTAGCGAAAACGCTATCCTATTAAGAACAGTTCCCAGTGATTCTGGGGGCTGTGGGAGTAGATAATAGCATAAGAGTGAGAATGTCTGCAACCTCCTATGTGAATGATTGTGTTGGGAGAAGCAACTTATCCGGAAAAAAATGTAAGAAATTTTGAAAGGGAACGAACAAACGCATATTTTCTGGAAATACAGATCAGGAATTAGCCAAAGTTGATGGCGGAACAGATTAGCATATGAAGGTTTTGGTTTGAAAGCTATAATGATCAAATAGGGGAAAATTGACTTTACTTTATTATATATATATATATATATAAATCAACTAAATCCCACCTCTTCACTGTAGAGGTTCTCAGATTCCAGAAGGCTTTCTACTCTAATAGCTTTTTCCTCGGACTGCTCTCATTTGAAATTCCTACCATGCTCACTGTTTCTCAGACTGTACTAACATGCAGACATTTAAATTTAATGCGGACAAACATCTTGCAGCACAACTGTCCTCTAGGGTCCTCCTGTAGGTATGGCCACTAATTCACAATTAGTAATTAGTAAAAATAAAATCATTTACTGCAGAAACCAAGAGGGTTGTTAATATAAAATATTTCCTCATTGTGGGTGTATTTCTTTTTATCGGGAAATAATTCCTCCTACTTCGTATTTAATATCACTAAGAAACCAAAATGTAGACCGGATAAAATATGTTTTCAATGACATTTATTCAAAACACATTTCTTTTTATGTAAGTACATTGCCCAATCTGCACCAGAATATTTTATTGATACTCAAGGAACTATGCGTCTACAGATCCACAAAAATCATGACCTCCTGTCTGTTGTAGAATTGTACAAAAAATGAATCGTTAAATTCAATGCTACCAAGACAAATTCTTTTAACAATTATAAGAAACCTTTTCAACCACCGATTGCCATGGCTGATAGCACCACAAGTGAGAGTCCAACGTTTAAACTCCTCAGCCTAACACTATCAAGCAACATGAATTCGAATAAATATGTAAGAGAACAAGGGTTAATGACACCGGTTGCTAGGGACACCGGTGGGTTATGTCCCCTTGGGTAGAGAGACCCTGGCTTGTATTAAAATAAATAAATTTATGAATAATTGATTAAAATATGACCTCAAGCAATGGCACATGGAAACCAACGTTAAAGGATAGAATTTAATGGAGAAAATTACCTTGTACCGCTATGGCCAATGTGTAACCGACATCTGATGTGAAATAAACACGCTAATCGAAGAAGAAAAGAAAGAAGTCGAATAGACACGATTATTTGCGAGTTGTTAATCAAATTTCAGAAAGCTGAAAAGTATATTCTGCGAGGCAACTTATCGATTTAAACTCTCTAGAGACGCCGGTGGTTGCCATGTGGAGCTCTGATTCTTTGCTGCATATATTTAAAAATAAATCATCATCATCATCATCATCATCATCATCATCATCATCATCATCATCATCATCCGTTTTACATGCAGTCATGCATTGGATGGCTTTAAGAAATTGACTAACAAACATACCTACTTCTGACCAGGTCTTTATTTATCCCTCTTTCCCTCGGGTTCATTTTTATCACTTCCTCCCATGTTTTCCTTGGTTGTCTCCTGTGAACTGGACCTGCTACCTTAACTGTTTACATCTACTAACCCAAGAACTCTCATTAATTCTTTCAATGTGACCATACCATCAGAGTCTCCTGTTCTGCACACATCTCTCTAATACTGTCCAGATTTAATCTTCCTCTGAGGTCATCAGATCTAAGCTTGTCTTTAAAACTCACATTACATATCCATCGTATCATGCCAGGCATGTCATCAACTCTGACTGGCCAGGTTTCACTTCAATACATCATCACACAGTGTACACATGCCTGATACACTCTTCCCTTGATCAACAGTGGTAACGCTCTGCTGGTTAGTAATGGCAGAAGTTCCCTGAACTTACTCCATCCACTTCTAACTCTTGCAATCACACTATTTTATCTATTTTATTTATACGTCTTTTTTGTAACTTAAATCAGTTTTTGTAAATTCCAACTTTCTTGAAAAATAAATTGTGAATTTTGAGAAACTCGGTATGTATATATAAAGTAGAGTAAGATTTTCCCCCTATTTCATTGATCGGAATAGCATAATAAACAAGGGTGTTTGGAAAATCGATGCATAACTTATTATTTTCTATATGTGTAAAAAAGCCACTTTGTCTGGGGGTCGCTTTTGTAATAGAACTCTATTACTATTGTAATTTCCTTTGTAGTCCATTTCTTCCTCTGCGTTGTCTTTGTTTTTTTGCTGATCATATTTATTTACCTGTATTTGGTCTGTTTTATTCTGTTACCTGAAATAAGAAGGGCCAACATTCGTAAAAACCTACCGGCTCCCCCCATGTTAGTTATTAAAAGAAGCTCTTCCTGATCATTCTGCTCAGATATTTCTTCTGAGCCCCGCGGCTTTTTATATTTATTGGGTGTCATCTTTCCATGGTTTTGTTCATGTATGGGGCAACACCAGGCCCAAGTTTATTTTACCTGTGATCCTGTTATAGGGACAACGTTTACCTATCCCATACGTAGAAATAACGGCACACTATCACACCATTGTAGGTGTTAGATGTTTACAATAAATAATGTTCATCAGTATTTTTTTCAAGCGTTTTCAAGCATTTCCGAACCTATATACACATATAGAACATAATCCCAGAGTTATGCCATCGATTTTCCAAACACCCTAAATATTCTGTTTCGCTATTACTTTGAACAGATCGGTCAATGTTCTTACATAAAAAAAAATATATTTTGAATCAATTTTATTGAAAACCTTTTATCCCGATCTACATTCATTTTTTTTCTTAGTGATATTATTATTACAAAGTGTGAGAAATTATTCGCCTACCGGAACAAGTACTCTCCCTTCCACTAATTCACAAGCAGAAGATTTTTACATTAACAGCCATCTTTGTCTCTGTAGTAAATATTCATTTGAAATAATTTTAATTTTAATAATTTTAAAATATTTTAGACAGAAGTTGCTTTCATTTAATTATTTCTGTGTAAAATTAGAAATTATTCATCAAGATTTATTTCTTGATTTATTGCTTTTATTTATTTATTTCTTCATTTATTTATTTATTACTTTTATTAATCTCAAACAAGGCATATTGTCTCTGAGACATAAAGGACTACTGTGAATTGGGGTAATATCCATAGGGCCATCCTAAGTGGGAAGTTGAACAGCGAGATGTTTGTTCACATTAGATTTAAATTTCTGTATGTTGATAACGTCAAAGAAACAGGGAGCAGGGAGGGAATTCCACAGGCTAGCAGCTCGAGGAAAGAAGTTATTAGAGTAGAAAGGCTTCCGGTATCCGGGGATCTCTACAGTGACAGACAGTGCAGGACCTATTAGGTTAAAGACGCCTTTTTTTTGCACCCTGTCCAAGAGGGAGAGGTGAGTGGTTAGTGCATAACAGGAGACTAGTGGATGTGCCAACAATACTCCATGCATGGGCGAATGGTGGCTTTGTAGAGATATAGGATACTGGCAGGTGTGAGAAGCTTTCTAGGTCGGTAGAGGGAGGTTACCTTCTTTGCAGCAGACTTGGCAGTATCTTCTATGTATTTGTTAGAATTGGTTTTATTTCCCATTACTAATCTTCAGGGAAACACATACCTACTAAACAACGCTATGAGGAAAACGGGATAAGGGGAAATGCAACCAAGTACAATATATGCATTTATTAACATACTGACAAAACATAAAAGGCTTACGACATAACAGTACAAGGACATACAATACAATAGTCCATTACTCATTACTTGTGGTGGGCTCTACCAGAACTGGTAGGGCGTACATCGTTTCAACCACGTGGGATCGTGTCCAGCGCTGTGAACATCAAACTGTAATAGTAACAGTGATGATAATTATGATTATAAAATTAATACCAATAATAATAAGAATAGGGAAGGTAGCAAGAAATGGTAAGAAATGGTAATAATAATAATAATTGGAATAATAATAATAATAATTGGAATAGCTATAGAATAAAAAGGAATTGACAGAGATATAAATAGCAAAAATAACAATAATAATAATAAGAAGAAGAAGAATTATAATTATAATAATGGTAAAGATAATAATTGGAATAGCTATAGTAACGATAATAGTGTTAATAATAGTAGTACTTATAACAAAAATAACGGTAATAGTAAGAATAATAGCTGCAATGTTTATTATTATAATAATAATAATAATAATAATAATAATAATAGTAACAGCGGAAGTAATAATAAGCGTAGGCTGCGTAGAAATAATAGCAAATAATTAATAAGAATAGTAAGGGACAATACAGTTATTTATCTATAAAACCCACACTTATTCAGAATACTATGAAGACAATTTTAAATATTGTTTTTTTTTTTAATGAACTCATTCTTCCGCCGCGTTCTTTCGTAGAAATATATATATTATCTCTCGCTTTGGTTGTCTGTTGACTTGTAAATTTTGTGGCGCCCCCCCCATACCTGTTCGGCCTAACAGGCGTTGAACTAATGGCCACCCGAGAGGTTCATAAGTGCAAACTTAATAGGCAAGCATATAGCTGACCTAGACTTGACTGAAATGGAATTTAGTCGGCTTCTCCACCTCTTCTAACAAATTCTTGACCCTTGACGGCGAAGGATACTCACTGACTTGTTTGCTTTGTCGCAGTTTGTGTGCATGTGGTATGTGTGTGTTTCGGGGAGGAGGGAGTTTTTTTTATAATTTACAATGTTGAACCAGATTGCAAACCACACAAAAAATTGACATGAAGAGAGTCAGAAAGACGCTTTTCACCTAAAATGCTAATTTTCTATCCACGATCTAAAAAATATGTGTAAATAGGAAATATGTGTAATAATAAAATGAAAACAGTCATTGAATTAGAAAACAATAATAACGAATAGTGAATTAATGAGATGTCCTTTTGAAAATCAATATGCAAATTAGTTGGTCTGAGTTTGAACATGCTCAGTATATTTGAAGTGTTGAGGTATTAATGTCACTGTCAGTGCGCTAAACAGCTTGCAGTAGCTTCTGTTGTTCAGATACTCTGAGCTGGAAGATACCAGTCGAGGATCAGTTCTTGACAATCAGTCCAGCAGAAACTGAGCCATTTCGGTGGCCTTTTATCTATCGGGCTACGGTATTAGTCCTGGGTAGTCCTAGGAGGTCCACCCTTCCAGACCTTGCCTCTCCTCTTTGGGGTAGGGTTAGTTTATTGCTAACTGCCTGAAGCGCTCTGACCAGAGGATCCCGACGAGACTGCCCAGGCAATTTTTAATATACCAGAGTACCCCTTCTTTAAATATACCAGACTACCCCTTCTTTTAATATACCAGAGTAGCCCTTCTTTTAATATACGCGAGTAGCCCTTCTTTTAATATATCAGAGTACCCCTTCTTTTAATATACGCGACTACCCCTTCTTTTAATATGCCAGAGTAGCCCTTCTTTTAATATACCAGACTACCCCTTCTTTTAATATACCAGAGTACCCCTTCTTTTAATATACCAGAGTAGCCCTTCTTTTAATATACCAGAGTACCCCTTCTTTTAATATACCAGAGTACCCCTTCTTTTAATATACCAGAGTAGCCCTTCTTTTAATATACCAGAGTAGCCCTTCTTTTAATATACCAGAGTACCCCTTTTTTTAATATACCAGAGTAGCCCTTCTTTTAATATACCAGAGTACCCCTTCTTTAGTGGCACTAGCTTTATTCTCTGCACCTTGTGCTACATCTTCCTGCAGTGGCAATAAACGGCTCAAATATATAAATAGATATGTTGCTGGTGGAGGATGTGAATTAAGTTTGATCTTGTGTGTACGGACTGCATCGGGTAAGTTCCGTGAGTCACCTCCAATTGTTGCTTGCGATCGAGTTTACAACAGCTATTTACATAGAACCATGTTACATGCTGGACGTCTACTCATTCAGTTTTTCTGCGGATGCAGAGGAGTGACAGGGTTATGATTTGCTGGATTTGTGGTGTGTGGCTTGACGACAATGTTAGTTCTGACTCCGTGCTCCATGAGGCTGAAGGTGCCCAAACTGGAGTCAGCGCTTGACATGTTGAACGGAACTGTAAATGAATAAATAGATGTACACACATTTCAGTTGAGGATAACAAGTGAAAAGGAAGACTTGAACCGGCCAATTTGGTGTAATGGTACGAGTGTTTGCTAATAGGACGAGAAACCAGGGTTCAATCTTCTGCCAAGTCAAAGACTTAAAAATGATACTTGATGCCCGTTTGCTAAAAGTCAGCATTATAAGGTGAGTATCAAGGGTAAGTGGAGTAATCTTGGAAAATGAGTGGCGCCCTCCCCTACATTTCGGTGAAGTAGCTAATGAAAAGGGAGCCTTTGGGTCGTCCTCGACTATGGTTGACCACTTTACTTTTACTTGGAGTAACTCAGTCAAAGGTGACATCAAAATTGATGTAAATAATAGAGTTTCACGGAGAAAGTTACTTCGTACCGTCGTGGCCAACGCACATCTGGTGTGGAAATGACATAATAAATAAATGAAGAAGAAGAAGAAGAAGAAGAAGAAGAAGAGAAGAAGACGACAAGACTATTTTTGAGTTGTTAATAAAATTTCAAAAAGTTGAAAGTATCTTCCGGGAAAACAACTTATCGATTTAAACTCACTAAGCACACCGATTGTTGTAATATGGAACTCCAATTCTTTGCTGCATATACTTTTTAATAAAATTATTTTTCATAAGTGTTGTGTCTTTAAAAGACCGAAAAAAATAAGACAACAAGGAGGTAATTAACAAGAGTATGTGTTTACAGAAAGTATAGAAGTAATGGGTTGTCAAAGACTGTTCCTCGATTGGTCATAGCAACTCTTTCTGTTACCACCATTATCACTATTTATAGCGTCGGAAAGAGTTCATGTAGCAGCAAAATAGGGTAGGTCACCATAATAATAACTTAAATAAGTTTTTCTTAATTCCAATTTTTGTCTTGGCGGTCATTTGCAATGTACAAATTATGCATGCGCCCCATGGATACTGGGCTCCTTGCGGCCCCAGGCTAATTGACTAGAGATCACAGAGTAGATTGGATCCCTAGAGGTGCAGTGTGCAGGGTCCACTGGTATGTAGACATGTCCAGACACTCAGTAATCCAATCCCTGACCACAAGGCATGCGGCAAATGCTATCTTTGGATGGCCTGTCACAACCTGGGTGACAGAAGTGTATGCAACAACTCACAAGTAATATTTCACATTGGTGCATGCTCAAGTGGAAACCACATCAGCCCTAGTTAGATGGGAACGGTGGAGGTCTTGGACTGCCAAAAGTGTTCAAGTTGCTGAAGGATGGGCATTCAGCCGTAAAACTTTTGTTTTTTTACATATAATGCCATTGCAAATGAATATGCATGAATGATCATCTCCGAAAAAGATTTGTCTTATATTGCGTGCAGTTTACTTCAGGCATCCTAGGTTACAAGTGTATATATTCGCATTGGTTTAAATCCAAAAGAAAAGTATTTTAAATAGGCATGAAAATAACTTTCATCACATAAAGATTAGTGATGGGACGATTCCAATCTTTTTCCAAATTCTGATATAATTACCGATTCCGATTCTGATTCGTTTTAAATTTCTAAATATTTAGTCATAGAGTGTTTTTGTTATGTTTTTTTTAATCCATGTAATATGTGCATATCTTTCTGCAAACATAAAAATACACTTGTGGGGGTTGATCTATAGATTTGAGTTTTACTGGTCGTTATAAATCAATAAATATTTATCACTTTAAAATTAGTACCTGTTATGGAAAGTATTGTTTTAAACAGAAACAAACAAAAAATAAACAATTAAAAGAATCTTTTCGGCACAAATTTTTCCGATTCCAATTTCCGATTCTAATACCCCCAAAAAGTTCCGATTTTTCCGATTCCCGCTTCCAATTTCAATTAATCATTCCAAAAGTAATAAAGATGTTCTTAATGTCTCGTTTGTTTGCAAGACATTTCTAGTATTATGATTTAATTACATGTATTATTATTAATCATTATAAATTATTATTAATCATTATTAATTATTATTAATCATTATAAATTATTATTAATTCTTCTTAATCATTATTAATTATTATTTATTATTATTAATCATTTTAAATCATTATTAATTATTATTAATCATTATTAATCATTATTAATCATTGTTAATTATTATTAATAATTATTAATTATTATTAATAATTATAAATTATTATTAATTCTTCTTAATCATTATAAATTATTATTAATTATTATTAATCATTATTAATCATTATTAATTATTATAATTCATTATTAATTATTCTTAATCATTTTTAATTATTATTAATCATTATTAATCATTATTAATTATTATAATTATTATTAATCATTATTAATCATTATTAATTATTATAATTATTATTACTCATTATTTATTATTAATTATCATTATTTATTATTATAATTCATTATTTATTTTTATTAATTATAATTAATTATTATAATTTATTATTAATTATTATTAATCATAATTTCTTTTTATTAATCATTATTAATTATTAATTATTATTATTTATTATTATTAATCATTATTTATTATTATTAATCATTATTTATTATTATTAATCATTATTAATCATTATTTATTATTATTACTCATTATTAATCATTATTAATCATTATTTATCATCATTACTCATTATTTATTATTATTAATCATTATTAATTATTATTAATCATGATTAATAATTATTAATCATTATTCATTATTATTATTCATTATATATTATTATTAATCATTATTAATTATTATTAGTCATTATTTATTATTATTAATCATTATAAATTATTATTAATCATTATAAATTATTATTAATCATTATTACTAATTATTAATCATTATTTATTATTATTAATTCTTATTGATTATTATTACTCATTATTTATTATTATTAATCATTATTAATCATTATTAATCGTAATTTATCATTATTAATCATAATTTATCATTATTAATCATAATTTATCATTATTAATCATTATTAATGATTATTATTTTTTATTATTAATCATTATTAATTATTATTAATCATTATTTATTATTATTAATCATTATATATTATTATTAATCATTATTAATTATTATTAATCATGACTAATAATTATTAACTATTATTAATCATTATTTATTATTATTAATCATTATTAATTATTATTTATTATTATTAATCATTATTTATTATTATTAATCATTATTAATCATTATTTATTATTATTAATCATTATTAATTATTATAAATCATTATAATATTTATAATTCATTATTAATTTTTATTAATCATTATTAATTATTATTAATTATTATTCATTATTATTA
>OY744519.1:7333430-7335930 GCA_963556195.1 Sepiola atlantica
ACGCGATCAGAACGAACTATATAAAAGCAAAGATAGACAAAATACAAGAACACTAGTAAATGTAGACTCTGTGGACAAAGAGACGAAATGGTAAATCACATAATAAGCGAATGCAGCAAACTAGCACAAAAGGAATACAAAAACAGACACGACTGTATGGGGAAGGCAGTTCACTGAGAACTATGCAAACATCTGCACTTTAAAAATGCAGACAAATAGTAAACACACAAAAACTGGGGGCAGAAGTGGAAAACGGAAATCATAAAATCCCATGTGATATAGAAATACAAACAGACAAACATATCCGAACAAGGAGACTGGGCGTAGTAATAGTCAACCAGAAGCAAAACAAACAAACCCTGACAAATCATAGATTTTGCCATCCAGATCACAGAGTATAGATCAAGGAAACAGAAAAACTAAACAAATACATGAAGCTTGTCTGAGAGCTGGAAGGAATATGGAACAAAGAAAGTTACTGTAATACCAATAATTGTAGGAGCACTAACAACAGTTCCAAAAACTTGGATAAAAGAGTAAGAGAAATTGGAATTAGAGGGAGAATTGAGACCATACAACACATGGCACAGGTGAAAACAGCTTAAACATTTAGGAAAGTTTGCGAGTGCAGAAACTAATCCAAATAATCCGCTGACACAAACCAACCACAGTTGAAATAGAAATGGAATATATATATATATATATATATAAAGAGGTGTACTAAAAGCGAACTTTTAGGAAAGGTAAAACCCTATTGTGAAGAGTATACAGCTCAATAAACCTCTCTCATTACTTCTCGTGCCTCTAACGACCTACCTATCTACATCGTATCCTCTCCGCTGGACTCTTCGACACCGGACTTTTTTGGCAATCGGACATTTGCTTGCACCCTGGCACAGTTTTGCCCTACGTTTCCTTCCCTACAATTTTTATTTTATTTCATTTTTTCAAATTTTAAATCTTGGCCATTGCCAACTTATCTATCCCAGCGACTTCCTCTGATGATAAGATTTTGATCTTTGAAAAGCCTGGCTTAAGGAAAATTTAACTTGAATAAATTGCCTTTTTTGCGGAATGTACCTTGCTTTGAACTTTTGAATTGAATTTTGATTTGGCTTTTGCTTTCTCTAATTCCTTTCCACTCTCCTTCATTTATATATATATATATATATATATATATATATATATATATATATATATATATATATATATATATATTGCAGCGTGGTATGTTGAAAAGAAATCAATAAAGTGCTCGATCATAAGAAGTGAGAGCTAAAATACAAATTATTTATTTAAAAACTATACGTTATATATATATATATATATATATATATATATATATATATATATATATTATATTAGCGCGGCTCCGGCGTTGCATGGTGGTTGGGGGTGGAGGATAATGTCTAAAGAATGACAACAGTAACAGTCGATTTCCAGGAGTCGAAGCTGGATTTAGGGATAACCTCTGAGCATTAGCTCTGAAAGTAAACAGAAAAGTGAGAGAAAAAGCGGTGTGTTGGGTTTTTATATTACACACAAAATTGTAACATGCGATTGAGATTTTGCCATGAGTCGATATGTAGCATGGATCCTGACTTGGATACGATATAGACGTAAATCTACCAACACCCATGCTGGTAATTAATAAATGTTATAAGTGGCGAATGGGAACAAAAGATAAAAATGGATGTTGAATGAATGATTGAGAATCGGTCACCATTTAGCAAGTGCTAAATTTACCAACAGGGTTTATAGAAATTAGACGTAGTTCATTTCTAATATTTAAAACAACTTCATTGGTCGCTTTCGTTAACATGTATAAAAGGAGAAATGAAAGAGAAGGGTGTTAGTGAACAAATACATCCATGAGTACGGACGAAGACAAAAGGTTAAAAGTCCACATGGGAGGATAAATAAATGTCCCGTTAGTAGGGAAGAGAAAAGCGTTCATATATGAAGGACATGTGTCCGTACACAGGTGTGGAAGTCCGGCAATGTCTTGTTTGCAATAAAAGAGAAAGAGTTCATACATGTACCCTTATCTCTTACAGGGCATAGATAGTCGACCATCGCATCTCCACAAAACTCCAGAATACACCTGTAACATGGTTTCTTTTTTTTTTTTAAACATAGTTCACCCCAAACAAGGCTGACTGCCACTGAGCTACTGAGAAAAGGGGTGAGAGTTTTTTTTTTTGAGAGGGGGGGGTCAACCTAAATTGGGAGCTGTGCAGCGAGATGTCTGTTTACATTAGTTTTAAATTTCTGCATGTCAGTACCGTCAGGAAAACAGGGAGCAGGGAGGGAGTTCCAGAGCCAGCAGCACGAGGAAAGAAGCTTTTGGAGTAGAAAGCTCTTCGGCATCTGGGGACCTCCACAGTGAATGGATGGGATTTGGCAGATTGTCGGGTTGGTCTAGTGAATTTGCGTCGTGGGGGCACCAGAGCAGCAAGTTCATCAAAGCACAGTCCATTGAAGTACTTCTAAAACAGGC
>OY744519.1:7340930-7418430 GCA_963556195.1 Sepiola atlantica
AGTTCTTCTTTAGTCCAGTTTATGAATGGTCCAGAATATCTTATTAGTGATACTGCCCAGGTATTTATTCCTTTGATTATGTTTCTGCTATATAATTTTGTTTCTAAGAGCTTTCTTTTTCTCAGGTATTCTTTTCCAATCTTCTCTTTCATTTCTGTTGATTTGATTGTGTCTGCTTCCAAAACTCCCAAATATTTATAGCTCTCTTGTTCATCTAGCGCCCTCATCTGCTCTTGGTTGGGTAGTTCCATGCCTTCAGTCGTCTCCAACTTTCCTTTTTTAATCTCTAGCAATGCACACTTTTCCATTCCGAATTCCATTTGAATGTCCTGAAGATTCTGGTCGTATTTATCAGCTTTTGCAGTTCCTTTTTGCTTTTTGCAAATAGCTTCAGGTCGTCCATGTACATGAGAAGGTTTATTCGTTGTTCTCTGCCTGTGAACTTGTATCCGGCATCACATTTCATGAGTATGTAGTTGAGTGGCATCATGGTTATGATAAACAGTAGTGGTGATAGGGAGTCTCCTTGGAAAATGCCTCTCTTTATTTTTATCTCCGTCAAGTATTGTCCTCCAGCTGTCAGTTCTAATCTCCATGTTTCCATTGCTTTCTTGATGAAATTAATAATCCTGTTGGGTATCTTGTACATTTTTAAACATTCAATTATCCATGCTTGAGGGATTCTGTCGTACGCTTTCTTGTAGTCAATCCATGCCATAGATATGTTCTTTTTCTTGCTTTTAACTTCTTTCATTATTATTATTATTATTATTATTATTATTATTATTATTATTATTATTATTATTATTATTATTATCATTATTATTATTATTATCATTATTATTATTATTATTATTATTATTATTATTATTATTATTATTATTATTATTATTATCATTATCATTATTATTATTATTATTATTATTATTATTATTATTATCATTATTATTATTATTATTATTATTATTATTATTATTATTATTATTATTATCATTATTATTATTATTATTATTATTATTATTATTATAATATAAGGTATTCAATTTTTTCATCGATTCAGTTCAGAGCCACCATCATGTTAATTTTAACGGGTGATCAGACGTAATTAAAGTAAGAGAAGTGGTGAGAGAGATGGCATGATGTAAATAATTAAGAGAAAAAGAAGAGAAGAGAGAGAGAGAGTATATTCTTTTTTATATTTGAGACGGTTTAAAGATTTTTAACGTTCCATTGCTATTTACATAACTTAATATTTGCCTTTCTTTTATGTCGCAACCTTTGCAGCAGTTCTTCATTCTACTGAACTTAAAAATTTTTTTTTTCGATGCTTTCCGACATAACACTCACCCGGTAAATACGTTAAATAAAATTCTAATTTTAGGAAATACATACTTGTTATGGTGATTAAAACCCGGTAACCAAATTTTACAGAAAACAATCCAGTAGCTTTTTATCTTTTTTTCTATTATTTAAGATATTCAATTTTCAATCTTTTCATAAATTGCTAAATTTGAAATCTCAGGAAGCACCAAAAGTCATTCATAGTGAGAGAAAATAGTATCTTTGCGATTACTGCCCCTGATCGGCCATGATAATTATAAAGATGGCGGCTATCAAGTCCAATGAAAAAAATTGAATTTCTTAAATAATTTTTAAAAAAAAACGACTGGATTGTTTTCTGTAAAATTTTGTTACCGGTTTTTTATCACCATAGCAAGTATGCATTTCCTAAAATTAGAATTTTATTTACCGGGGAGTGTTACGTCAAAAAGTACCATAATAATTTATTTTACTTTACCAACTCATTTGTGACCTATTTGCGTTAAAAAAGATTAAATATTCAATAGAAATAATAAGCCTTTAAAGTTCGGAAAAAAAAACAATTCTGAGCAAAATAAACATCTTTGTTTAGTGAGTTAGTAATGTAAACAAAGATGGCTAATTTGCTCAGAATCGATATTTATGCCAACTTGAAAGGCTTATAACTTTAAATATTAAATATTAATTTGAACCCAAATAGGTCACGAATGAGTAGGTAAAGCAAAATAAAATGATTTTGACTAATTTCCCAGCTATATGTCGTTTAAAATAATTTATGTCGGCAATAGTAATGATTACCCAAATTTAAAAAAGAATTGATACTGAGTTACCGCTTATCAAGGCCTAAAGGTCACTCAAGGATAAGGTAGTTTGGTAGTTTTGTTTTACGGCATATCAACCCTTTTTGGGTCATTTAATGCCGAATCTGGTCATTATAGTAAAAGTTTTTATGCTTCAAGTTCTTTATATCTTCAAATGTTTAATCATCGTTTTTGGTTTGGTAGTTTTGTTTTACGGCATATCAACCCTTTTTGGGTTATTTAATGCCGAATCTGGTCATTATAGTAAAAGATTTATGCTTCAAGTTCTAAAAATAAAATAAAAAAGGGGAGGGAGAAAGGGAGAGGGGCTGTTGTTTTTGTTTTTGGTTTTGTAGAACATAATTAAGTTTTACAAAAAAAAAAAAAAAAAAAAAAACGTCAATGTAGGTGAATTTCTCAGGGAGCCACAGGGCAGTCTGATCTGGTATCACCAGCTCAAGGATAAGGGTTAATGAGATTGTCGATTGGATGTAGAACAATACTATGAGAGGAGTGGAAACAATGAGTGAAAAAGATTTGATTACTTAAGAGGACGGCTCTACAAGTATTGATATTGGACTCTTGTAGTCAACAGAGAAGTACTCCTGTGGTATTGTGTTTCATAGATGGAAGTTCTCTGAAAGAAGCTCTGTTGTTGTAACTAGAAGGGTAAATGAGGTATTGCTGTTATTTATAGCTTCTCTCGTCTCGGCTTGATTTGTTTTGCATTGTCTCACATCATCCACAATTCACAATGTGGATAGGGGGAGGTTTCATCATGTTTTTTTCTTGTTTATTTCTTAAAAATAAACTTTGAAGATTCTTGTTACACAAAAAGCTCATTTTAACAGAATTTAATGAATTTAAAAGCAAAAATAAAGTTAAAACATATCAGTCGATACTTTCAGTATGAAATAAAAATTGTTGTAGATTATCACTATTCCCCCACCCCCTTCATTCCCTCCCCAAGAAATGCTGAAGGATCAGTTACACATACGAATTTAACGTAAAATGACCCCCAATTTCCCGGGCTATTCTAGCGTTTTAGGGCACTAAACAAATTTCTTTTTGCTATGGCAGATAAATTTTGTGCATTTTTATTTGGGGGGGGGGGGGGTTCTACTTCTTTTAAGCGATTCCGTATGGTTTTATTTCTATGCCACTCACTTATGGTTAATGGTAAAATAGTTTTTTTTAGGGGTGTGGGTTTGTCACTCAGACTTAGGGTTAGTAGTAGGGTATAGGAAAGTTTTTTTTAGGGGTGTCGGTTTGTCACTCAGACTTAGGGTTAGTAGTAGGGTATAGGAAAGTTTTTTTTAGGGGTGTGGATTTGTCACTCAGACTTAGGGTTAGTAGTAGGGTATAGGAAAGTTTTTTTTAGGGAGCTTACCACTCGGACCTAGGATTATATTTATCTCTTTATTTAATGTCACTTTTCCCTTGTTCAGGGGTCAGACTTTTTTTTTTATATTTCGCAAGCTCACTCTCCAGTCCTCATGGTTCAGTGGGTCAACTGTCTCCAAATTCAACTCTCTACGGTCTTGTCTAATCACTTGCTTCCGAGTTTTCCTTGGTCGGCCAACCTTTCTGCGATCCAAGACATCCATGTTTCTGCAACGGTTTATCCAGGCAGAGGAACGCTCCACATGGCCGTACGTGCGTAACCGATTTGTCCTTAGGATAAACTTTATGCTGGACAAATGTAGTAATTGTATTATTTGTTTGGGTGGGATGGAGGTAATCACTGATTGACTTGTGTGCTTGGCCGCAGTGTGTGTGTGTCTGTGTGTCGAGGGTATGACCTTAAAGTGTATCCGGTAGTGAGGCCCCAATTTGGAAGCTTTTGGTAGTGTAGAGACAACCCTTTATTATTATTACTCCCAGGTCCATTCTGAAAAGCCCAAGGATCGTATTGAATAATAATTACCATCATTGCTCGTTTTTTATTTGTATAATGCATAAGCAAAAGAGATAAATAAAGGAGAGCTAAAAATATTAACTTATAAGAATATATTTGCACTTAAACGTAATGCACCAATAGATGTACACATTCCAAATGTAATGTAACGGTAAGAACCTTCACCACGTACACAAATGTCTGGCATGTCATCATGTAGAGTTGTCTGTGACATCTAATGTTGGCTGTAGTAGAAGCAAGCATAGTTGTGTCTCGTAGTAGTAGCTGTAGTATGGAGAGATCGTCTGTCTCTTTCTTTTTCTTGAACGTAATACATAGCAGCAGCTGATATCGAGTTATCTGTCTATCTGTCTCTCTCTCTCTTTCGCTTTCTTCATAGCAGAAGTTGTAATAGTTGCCGTAGTAATGAAACCAATACCCATTATCGCTTCATGATTTTAATAATCTTTTTAGTGGAGTTTTATTATAAACTATTAGTCGTCCTCCACCCAGTCCCCGTATGGGGAGAAAAAGAAAGAGACCTCCCAAAATACGTCTGCTTTCTTTGCAGACCCAAACCCAAGAGAAACTTGACTGTTATTTTTTTTTTTTGCTGCCAGTCTATGCGTTACATGGAATACATCATTTAATATTTGTTTACAAAATATACGCCTGCAGAACAAAGGAGTCTACAAACCACGTGTTTACAAAACCTGCATTTACAACGCGAATAAATATGTAAAAATATTAAGAATTTGAAGCATCTGGGCTGGTGCTCCAACCACCAGCCTCCCCCTCTTGGACTCGGTGCAAAAAAAGTTGTAACCTAATACAAAAAATAAGATAAGTAAATAGGTGGCCTTATTAACGTTAATAATGAAGACTGCTGTCAGAGGGTACTGATAGACATAGGCGAGATAATATTGATTATGTTCCCTCGCTGATAAATTGGAAAATCATTCACAGTTAACAGTGGAAAGCGGAATCTCGAGGTTTGTGGCGATTTGATGCTGATTAAGTTCATATTCATATAAACTTATAATATGGCTCCTCTAAGCTCTGAGAATCCTAATGCTTCTTTGGCCTTGTGTCATACTTAAATGGTGATATCTGTTAGGTATATAGATATCTGAAATGAAAAAACTGTCAATTAGTATGAAATATAGATATTTCAAACTTTTACTGTTGCAGTGTATGGCTCCGAGTGCGAGCCGTCAGTGAAGGAAGCAGAAATTTTAAACCTGCATGGATTATTTTTGTGGAGTGTCTATTTACTTTTTTCATGTCTGTGTAGGTCCCGCATTGTCTGTCAAGCTTCAGCCCCTGTCGCTTCACTGCAATGTTGCATCCCTGTGCTTGTTTTACAAGTACTTCCACGGAATGTACTCCGACAAGCTTACTGCATTTGCACCCCCTCAACAGCAAAATTCCACCCCTTCACTGTAGAGGTTCATAGATGCTAGAAGCTTTTCTACTCTGATAGCTTCTATTCTCGGACTGCTTGCTTTTGGAATTCCTTTGTTGCTCACTGTTTACCAACATGCAGATATTTAAATGTAATGTGAACAAATATCTTGATGTCCAGCTCTCCACCCAGGTTGCCCTCTATAAATCTGACCCCTATCACAGTAGCCACTTATGCATCAGATGTTGGCAGATTTTCTACTCTAATCGCTTCTTTCTTCGGACCGCTTGCCTTTGCAATTCTTTCGCTGCTCGCTTGACCGTACAGACATGCAGATATTTAAATGTAATGTGAACAAATATCTTGCTGCCAAACTTCCCACCCAGGCTGGTTCTCTATAAATCTGGCCTCTATCATAGTAGCCTCTTGCGCATCAGTGATCATATGCCTTGTTTGGAGTGAACAAAAGTGAAGAAAAAAGATATTAAAATAATTAGATTCGGTATTAAATAATCTGAAAAGGGTTGATGTGCCGTAAAAAAACAAAAACAAGCATGAATCATATGAATAGTAACATAATAAAGATTTGTCATCGTTCGCATGCATGTATGTATGTTCACCTTCCTGCTTGGCTTGAGGGGAGGCGTTCTGTGAAATTCTATAGAAACCCCCCACCCACCATGACCAACACCAACAACCCTACCATCTCCACCACCACCACCACCGCCAACAACAACAACAACAACAACAGCTCAAAACTTCCAAAATAGAAGCTGAGGTTGAATCACTCGAGGGTTTAAAAAAAACATATATGAAGGAAAGGAAAGTTCAGACAGCTTACCGTTTCCCTAAAAGACGCTTTGCTCTAAAAATTAATCGACTGCACAGTTTGAATCTTCCTTACCCCTCACCCCCCACCCCAACATTTTTACGTTACATTCACAGCAAGAACTCGTCTCTCTACCACAATTTCAAAGAATTTTCCTTTCTTTCTCCGTGTTCCTAACATCAAACAGAATTTCCATGAACAGAGTTTCTTTCCAAGAACTTCTCATCTGTGGAACACATTACCACGAGACTGCTTCCTTGCAGGCTACAACATGGTCTTCTTCAATTCTGATGTCAATAAATACTTGTCATAAACCATCCTCATAAGTCATCAAACTTTGTTCATTTCATTCATGATTTTCAATCCTCTCATAATATTCTTCATCATTCAACTAAAAATTCATCCATCTCATTAACATTTATCCTCAGCCTTGATAAGTGGTGACTCATTAGTAAAAGAAAAGGGTTGATATGCCATAAAACAAAATAACTATAAATCATATAAACAGTAACTAAATAATAAATGTATATCAGCGTTCGCACCCATGCATGTGCGTCCACCTTGTGCTTGAGGGGAGAGGGGAATTCGGTGAAATCCTATGGAGATACCCCATCAGAACCACCACACTAACACCACTACCCCCCCCCCCACCATTAAAGTCCAATCCTTCGTCAGTGTGGTAAGGGCGGTGGCAACATGGTAGTGTTTGAGCTATCCAGTTAAAAAAAAATCCAGGAGGAGTCAGCATTAGGATCCGTCGTCCTCTGGTCGTCCCTGCATGTGGCAAGCAAAGACGTGTCAGGCGAAGAATCGCAAATCAATGGAGAGAAAGTGGCAACATTGCTTGTGCGTCAATTCTTTGTGTGTTTTCTGGGCCAAACCTTCCCCGACTTTGCATGCAACCGCTGAACTTTGTTGTTCTCAGTGTCGGGGCTAAACACCTACAATCCTGCAGGTTAACAAATAGCTGCAACTAACAAGGGGGACTTCATGCAGACCATGATCTGAGGCGAATATCTTCGTAAGCTTTATGCAGAAGTCTGACTCGATCATCATCATCATCATCATCATCATCATCATCATCATCATCTACTACTACTACTACTACCACTACTTTCGAAATAGAAGCAAGAACTTTACAAGATAGCTTTGGCTGAGGTTAAATCCCTCGAAGGTAAAAAAAACAAAAACCATGTATACGAAGGAAACGAAAGATGAGTCAGCGTACTGCTTCCCTAAAAGACTTCTTGTTCAAACATTGAACGCCGTTACCCTAAAAATCAACCGACTGCACAGTTTGCAACTCTCTCTCCCCACCCTCACACCCCACCCCACACATTTTTGAGTTACAGTAATTGACTGTTGTTATTATTTCATGGAGTTAATTAAATTGGTTTTTGACGAACAGATTCAGTGAACCGCGAAATTAACTAATAATTACGCACCGTTCTTTGACTCTGAAACGAATGGTTTTAGGTTCTTCTTTTCATTTATCGGATTTATTTTTCCGTTTTCTTTCTTGCCTCCCCTTTTCGTTCATTCATAACACAAGAGCTCAAATCCAGTTGGATCTGTTGTAGTAATTTATGCACTAATTGCATTGGAAAAGGCATGAACCCTCAAAAGGAGAGTAGAAAGTGACTAACTTGGGTTTACTTTTGGCAGCCTCTCTCGCTTCCCTTATTTTGTCCTTTAGTCCTCACATTCCATGAGCGATGTTTCTGACGAAGGGGAAAGAATTGCTGTTTTCTGGGTCGAAATCTATCCATCTAACACTTATCGTTGGCTAGTTTTTTTTACCTAGAAGTAGTATATTTTTTAGCTCCTTACATCAAGTGGCTTCATGCCTTGTCTGGAGAGATTTCCATTGAAAAAAATTCCCTTCAAGATGTGGGTAAATAGCAGCAACTTGTGTTCAATAAATTGTATCAACTGAATTATTTTCACTAGGTATTGTGGCTGAGTTTGAAAATTGCTGCTTGTATTCAAAATACTGAATGCCCCTGTGTCAGACTTGGTTGATTCAATTGTTGGATATTTTTTTTAAGAAGTCAAAATATTGATCCCTGTGAGTTGAGGAACGAACAGCTGATTCTAAGGATAAGTAACAACACATCAGGAGAGAACATCCTGACTCCCTCTTTCTTTTAATTTATTTAAGACCAATAGATGGCAGACCACTGACGGAGATGGATACTGGTGACAACAAGCTGGAAGTAGTGACAGACTTTTGTTATCTTGGAGATGTGCTGTCATTTGGTGGAGGCTGTGAACTCGCGGCAGCTACACGTTGCAAGTGTGCCTGGAAAAAGTTTAGAGAGCTGCTACCAATCCTGACAAACAAACACCTGCCAACAACTACGAGAGGGCGTGTATACTCCTCATGTATCAGAAGTGTGCTGTTGTATGGCTCAGAAACTTGGGCTGTCTCTGCTGGCATACTAAGGAAGCTGCACCGTAATGACAGGGCAATGGTCAGATGGATCTGTTTGGTGAGGCCTGAACAGTACGTTTCTTTTGAATCCCTGCTCTCAAAGGTCGACTTGAAAAGCCTTGCGGACATCATGCGAAAGAACAGACTGCGTTGGTTGGGTCACATTGAGCGTAGCGATGGCTGGATTGCTAAAGTCCGAAAGTTGAATGTGCCAGCAGAGAACATCACCACTGGCAGACCCAAGTTGACTTGGGAGGACGTAGTCAAACGTGATAGGAAGGCCATGGGTATGGATTCCATCAAGCCTTGTCAAAGACAGGAGTGGAGAAGAAGACTTAGATTTCGAAACTAGACAATCAGGCCCCACCCTCATCAGAGGATTAATTGTGGCCTGATTCAACAAATAAACCGGTTGATGATGATGATAATGATGAATCAATTAATTTTGCACGAGCAAATTACTCATTGTGTCACAATTCGAAGAATGAGAAACACATTAGGAGAGAACAGCTGGATAAGGGTGAAATAATAAATGTAATATTTTAGATGAGATACAAGAAAAAACGCCAGAAGTGAACATCGATTTCAGTGTGATTTACTACTACTATTACTACTACTACGACTACTACTACACTACATCAGCATCATAATCATCATCATCATCATCATCATCATCATCATCATCATCATCATCATCATGCTGGCATGTGTTGGACGGCTTTTAGAAATTGACATCCAAACTAACCTATGTTTGGCCAGATATTTGTTTATCTTTCTTTCTCTTAAATCCATCCTCATCACTTCCTCCCGTGTTTTCCTTGGCCTTCCCCTGCCGACTGACCCTGCTTTCTCAACTGTTCTACATCTACTGACACAAGAATTCTCATCCATTCTTTCAACGTGGCCATACCATCGAAATTTCCCGTCCTATATAACGGTAAAGTAATGAGACCCCACGCCCTTTTACTCTCCTTCCTCCGTGTGACGGCATCATCAAATGTAATGAGAACCGTCCCGGTGCAGGAATCCTTCCTGACTGTGAACATCTTTTCTTTGGCTCGTGATGTCGTCTGTAGTGGCGTTGAATCTCCTCCGGGTCAGATGAATGACGACTTCGTGATTCTGTGAAGGCAAGATTACTTAGCAGGACAATTCGATAACAGAATAACTCGACAAACGGCTAGGTCTTTTCATAACAATAATTATTTAATAAAAATGAACGGTGGGTTTTTAACTTTAACCCAAAGTCTATTCTTCGATAATGGCTTCTTTACTAACTATTGTATCTCTCTGCGTGCGTGTGTGAATCTCTTTACGACTGCAAATCCTTAATCGAGATATAACTTGTCTACTCAAAACGGTGGGTGTGGACTCTTACGACTGTTGGTATTAATTGAGACATTAATCTCTGTTGGAAAACGATGGTGGAGCCCGGGGGCAACGGCTCCCTCGGGATCCGAGGGAATCACGACCAGCTCGGCCGGGATCTCGGTTCTAACTCATTTGTGCTGCCTTCTCGCCTCAACAACAAAGACGAAAAGTGTACAACTCATACTCTCTCTCTCTCTCTCTCTCTCTTCTCGTCGTGTGGTACGCGCGATGCTGACTTACTCTCTCTCTTTCCCCCATCCCTTCTTCTGTGTCCCACCTCCTCTCGTCGTGTGGTACGACAATTGGTGTGTTCTGGTTCGCTTCTTTCTGACGTTATCTAGATCAAGCAATCATCGGGAAGAGGAGGCTCTGGCCACAATCAAAAGTGACAGCCCGATCGGCGATCCTATCTCCGCCGCCCGCGCCTGCACACATAGCGCCTGGCACGCTTGCTTTTCCCTGTTGATGTTTCCCCCAGTATTTACGATTAACGGGGCCCGCCAGACACATGGAAATTGTCATTTCTCGGGCGGGCTCAATCGCCACGTCAACACGAGAACCAATTTCAGACTTTTTGGCGCCCACAGCGATTAAGGTCTGGTCAGTCGAAATATGTACCAGTTCCTAGATCCCCACCTGTTTCTACGTGGGGCCTGATCTCCCCGATGCATTCCAGTGCACCCTGGGGTGCAGACTCCGTCGCTGAAACCACTGTTTCACATCCGCCCAATCCTTATTTCGTGTCAATTGGTCGAAATTGACACCTCCCAGACCGTCACCTTTCTCTACGTGGGGGGCTGATCTCTCTGATGCATATTGGTGCGCCGTAAAGGGGGCAGATACGTCGGATGAAATCACTGTTTCACACCTATACTGTCAAGAGTTAATCTTCATCCGAGGTCATCAGATCTAAGCCTGTCTGTAAGACTCACATTATACATCCATTGTGTCATTCTCATATTATTTCTCTCAATGCTACGCATGTCCTCAACTCTTACTGGCCAGGTTTGACTTTGATAAATCATCACATTGCGTAAACACATGCCTTATAGACTCTACCCTTGGTCAACGGTGGTAATGCTCTGCTGGTTAGTAATGACAGAAGTTTCCTGAACTTACTCCATCCCCTCCAAATTCTTACAATTACACCAGCACCTGCACCTTCCTATTCTCAAATGGTATCACCAAGGTAACAAAACTTTTGACCACATCTGAGTTCTCATCCGTTTCCATTGTCTTACACTTCTTGCATACAAACTGGTTATCCTCTCTCAACCTACCGGTACTTCCACTGCACTTCTGGTGTACCAAATGCTAACAGGTACCACAGACGTATTAAGAAAATTATGAACAGAGATGCAAAGGAAGTTCACCAAGTTAATAAAAACAAAATGCAAACATGCAGAACTTTAAAAGATTTATGTTGGAATTTCTAAGGAGAAAAATGAACTTAAAACGTGAAATGTGAAATGTCATTTGAAATGTGAAATGTGAAACGTGAAACGTGAAATGTGAAATGTCATTTGAAATGTGAAATGTGAAACGTGAAACGTGAAATGTGAAATGTGAAATGTCATTTGAAATGTGAAATGTGAAACGTGAAATGTGAAATGTCATTTGAAATGTGAAATGTCATTTGAAATGTGAAATGCGAAACGTGAAATGTGAAGTGTCATTTTAAATGTTAAATGTGAAATGTGAAATGTGAAACGTGAAATGTCATTTGAAATGTGAAATGTGAAATGTGACACGTGAAATGTGAAATGTCATTTGAAATGTGAAATGTGAAATGCGAAACGTGAAATGTGAAATGTCATTTGAAATGTGAAATGTGAAACGTGAAATGTCATTTGAAATGTGAAATGTGAAATATGAAACGTTAAATGTGAAATGTCATTTGAAATGTGAAATGTGAAATGTGAAACGTGAAATGTGAAATGTAATTTGAAATGTGAAATGTAATTTGAAATGTGAAATGCGAAACGTGAAATGTGAAATGTCATTTTAAATGTGAAATTTGAAATGTGAAATGTGAAACGTGAAATGTCATTTGAAATGTGAAATGTGAAATGTGAAATGTCATTTGAAATGTATAAAAACAAGTGAAATGAACCTTTTATGTAAATGAAATTTGAATCAAGTCATATCGTAAAATTAATTATGACAGCTTTAACATATGACTTATCTTTTACACATTATGATCTTAATAAGGAGATATAATCTGCGGCTGATGCTAGTAACTTGAGATTAGGGGCCATTTTACTACAGAAGAAAGATGACGGACAGCTGGAAGCAATAACCCAAGCATGAAGAACGTTATTGCTGGAAGGAAAAAATTACAGCCAAATAGAAAAAGAACAACTTGGTATAAATACTTGAAAGAAATTTCATAAAGTTTCACATGGAAGAAGATTTATTTTGCAAACGGACCACCATCCATTACTATCGATATTTGGGTCTAAGAAAAGCACTCCGGTTCATACTGTGAATCGCCTGCAAAGATAAGGAACCATTCTTTTAAACTATACATTTACAATGGAATTGGTTCCATCAAAAGAAATTGGACATGAAGCTAGATTGTCATGGTTAATTCTGATATAGTAAAGTAATTGAGGAGATTATAGGTAAAACTTATACAGGTAGAGGATTGCATTAAGAGTCGGGTGCTTTCATTAAATAAAAAGTTGAATTACATTTAATACTTGTGAAATATTTTTTTAAATTCACAATCGTTGAAAACTAAGTTGATTTTAAATAAATAAATATTTATTTAGAAAAGAAAGATCTGCATTGTTTTGGCTTTTAAAACTTACAAATTTCAAATTACACAACGCTTACACTGTGGAACTATTTCTAATTAAACTATTTATTTCTTAATATTAATTGTCTACCGTGATACTAAGTAACATATTTTCCACTTACATGGTCATTTAAAGTTTAACAGTAAAATGTTTAAAGTCAGATGTATTTACACAGGACAAATGAAAAAGCCTCTGATATTTTGAAGCACAATTTACAAAAGAACAAAGAAATATTTTGGAATGTTTTTCTGTATATGGAATTAGACATTGTGGAACAACATCATAATGTACATGGCGTTGCCTCGAATGGCAGCTAGAGAGATGCTCTGGAACATCTAAGCAGTCTCTTGCGGTTTGTTCCTGCAAGTTGCTATTATCCGTCTAATGTCCCGTATGAATCTGGCAGTATCAAGGACATAAAATTAGAATCGTATTTACTGTAGTTCCTGTGGATGGTTATCTCAAGAAAAAAAAACAAGGCTCTTTTTCTGTTGAATGCTGTTACCACTAGAATTTTGCTTAGGTGGGGCTGAATTTAGGCATAAAGAGGTCCTTGAGCTAATAGAATAGAATATGGTGCCCCCTTCTATTTTGGGTATGTTTTTGTCAACCACATGTTTAAAAAAAGAGATATTTTTAGATCATTCTTATTTTGGCATTAAACATGAATCACAGCAACTGTGTTCAAGGATGTGTAAGATTGGACACAACTAAACTATATAAAATCATCATCATCATCATCAGCATCATCATGTTTGGTTTAACGTCCATTTTACATGCTGGACGGCTTTAAAAAATTGACTTCCAAACTAACCTATTTCTGGCAAGGTGTTTATTTATCCCCCTCTCTCTCTCAAGTTCGTCCTTATCACTTCTTTCAACTTTTTCTTTGGGCTTCCTCTGTGAACTGAACTTGCTACCTCAACTGTTCTACATCTACTAAGCCAAGAATTCTCATCCATACTTTCAATACCATCATAGTCTTCTGTTCTGCACACATCTCCCTATTCTTATAGAAATCAGGAGCAGATGCAGATATTTTTTTGACGCCAAAACAATGCCGATATTTTTTTAAGCCAAAACAATGCAGATATTTTTTTGAAGCCAAGCCAAAACAATGCAGATATTTTTTGAAGCCAAAACAATGCAGATTTTTTTGAAGCCAAGCCAAAACAATGCAGATATTTTTTTGAAGCCAAAACAATGCAGATATTTTTTTAAGCCAAAACAATGCAGATATTTTTTATATGCCAAAACAATGCAGATATTTTTTTTACGCCAAAACAATGCCGATATTTTTTTAAGCCAAAACAATGCAGATTTTTTTTTTGAAGCCAAAACAATGCAGATTTTTTTTTAAGCCAAAACAATGCAGATTTTTTTTTGAAGCCAAAACAATGTAGATTTTTTTAAAAAATCAAAACAATGCAGATTTTTTTTAAGTCAAAACAATGCAGATATTTTTTTGAAGCCAAAATAATGCAGATTTTTTTTCGAAGCCAAAACAATGCAGATATTTGTTTAAAGCCAAAACAATGTAGATATGTTTTTAAATAAATATTTATTTATTTAAAATCAATTTAGTTTTCAACGATTGTGAATTAAAAAAATATTTCACAAGTATTAAATGTAATTCAACTTTTTATTTAATGAAAGCACCCGACTCTTAATGCAATCCTCTACCTGTATAAGTTTTAACTGTAATCTTCTCAAGAATTAGTAGTTTTTAACTCTCGACAAAATCTCCACTCAGTAGGTTCTCTCAATCAATCACAGGTGCAAAAAAATCCACCTCCTAATTCCGCACATAATATAAAAACTCAAACACATAGCTTTCTCTCTCTTTGTGGTTTTTCCTTTCAGATTCGACACAACGTGAGTATATCATAAATCCATAAATAAATAAGTATACTATAATCCAGCCTAGGTCTCTGGCGTAATAAGAGACATTCTCAGCCTAGGTCTCAGACGTAATAAGAGACATTCACGACCTACTGTATGCACAGTAACAGCATACACACATTCTCTAACTGATAAAACATAAGCAAGCTAATACACACACACATTTACAATGCTTACCTAATTTACACACACTGACACACACAAATTCACACGGCGCCAAACAAACATTTCTTCTTACACATTAAGCAACTCCTTTTTCTTCACTTGGAACGTTCCTGGACACTCTCATTATTTATTTTTGGTTGTCCTAACAAGTTGTCAATAAAATTGATATATTTTTGTATGGATAAACTTTATGTTTTAGAATTTCTGAGATTATGATCGATAATTTGTTTAATTTGGATTATTCAGACTTTTGTTCTCATCTTGCACTGGTGTTACCAAATCAGGCTGTCTATAGATACTGGCTTCCTGACCAAAAATGCACCAAACATTGATGTTATTGTTTTTTCCTTTCTCTTTGCAAAACTCAATCATGTTCTGCAACCCCCCCCCCACCCCAAAAAAAACATTCCCCCCCACCCTACAAAACAACAAAACTAAACACCATGAATAAATAGTTGAAGATATAAAGAACTTGAAGCATAAAAACTTTTACCAAAATGACTGGATTCGACATTAAATAATCTGAAAAGGGTTGATATGCTGTAAAACAAAACAACCAAGCCAAGCAATATGATAAATACTTGAAGATATCAAAAACTTGAAGTATAAATACTTTTTTTTAAATTACTGGATTCGGCATGAAATAACCCGAAAAGGGTTGATATGCCATAACAAAAAAACTAAACCAAACCAATCGTCTTGGATATTGTTCTCACAATGTTTCGACCGATGTAACCTCCAATCGGTGCATCTTGTCGAGAATTTCAAAGTGAGCCTTTTATTTTATCCACGGAGAGTAGCTTGCTCTCATTCCGTCAGCTATGACTGAGTAGAACTCTTAAATAATTCGCAATTGTATTTTTAGTATCGCCCACACTGAGGATTGAACCTTCAACCTCCAGAAGACTATCACTTAGAACTGATTATCACTTAGCACTTTTATCCATTGTGCCACGGTTCCTTGGAATACAATTATGAATTACTTAAGACTTCCACTCAATAATGGCTGACAGAATGAGAGCAATCTACCCCTGAAAAAGTCCGGAGGTCACATCGACTCGATAGACTTTGTCTTTCTTTCTTTTAATATTGTCTTAGCCGCAACAAGCTCTCCGGAAATTAGAGTTTATGACTGTAGGATAGGGTGGGGATGAGGGTAAAAGTGAAAATAAAATTAAGATGTGGACGGTTAAAATTAATTTCACAAACAGAACAGCTTTGCACCACTTTTATGTCCCCTTACGAAAATTAAAATCAAGATATAATGATACTAAACCTTATTTCTAGAATCCTTATTCTAAGTTTAATCAAAATCCATTACATGATTTTTATTCTAGAAAATGTCTGAAATTTAAGGCTTAAGCTTAAGAGCTCTTAAGAAGAACTTGAAATTCAGGGAATCTTACTTAATTGGTGTCTAATTAGACACTAATTAAGTAAGATAGTTATCTTTCCAGTTATTTTTTCAAACTGCAAAATTCACTGAATTTTTTTTTAGCCGTCGTGATAACATTTTTCATTCGAAATTTTTTTTCACACATAAATATACATTATTTTTCTTTTTAGAGATTAACTTTAGGCTTTTATCTTTCAAACACAATCAAAATTTAAACGGAAACTAATACAACAATTTATGATAAGCCTATTTTAATAACCATAGTCTGTAAGCCACGGCCATTTTTGCACGTACCTTATATATATATGGGGTGTTCGAGAGTAATTTGACACTTTTTCTCGAAATTCAAACTGCTTCTTTTAGAAGGACATTTGAAGAATTCGCTCTGAGCCTACACCAGGGCCTCCAGGCAGGACTTGAACCTGGAGCATGTGGCCTTCAAGAGATGCATGAATATTGTCCATAGTCTTCAGCTCTCAGACTCACCAATGGTACACATAACCAGCTATCCGTTGCACTTTACCGCTGTGAAATACTTCAAATGGTTCTGAAATCAAAAAATATTTTTTTAGATATCAAATTTGTTTCGAACACACTGTATGATGCTCATTTCATTTCGAGATTTGAAATATAACATCTATTTTCTTTGAAAGTATATGAAAAAATCTAACATATAAAATTATCTTGTGAGATTTTTAGAAGTTGGACCTAAATAGCATTTGATCTGACACATCAAACTTTGATTCTGACTAGCCAATTTTTATTTGTTATTGTTGTAACATGTTATTGCCACTCTCATGTACTTCACTTCGTCTGAACAACTGGTAATACAGAAACATTTTTCAATTTTGACCGAAAAATAAAAATCAGCAAAGGGAATAACTCATATTTTTAATCGAAAAATATAAAAATAGTTGCCTCCCTTACGATTAAAATTTTATTTCTTTTTCTGTATAAGTTTTGAAAAAATCTGCAAACATATAAAAATTCAAAAAGATCAAATTACTTCACTGCATCCCGGGCAACGCCGGATAGGGGCAGCTAGTGTGTATTTATAAAAGAATGCGGATCTAAATCTGAGACCAGAATTGAATTTAAAAGACCTATTCACACTCAAGGAGGGCCCCAAATACTTTTAAACTGTTTTATTGAAATTAATTCAGAATAGCCTGGTCAGATGTGGAAATAAACTAGATCTACCTTGTTTGAGTTTTGTTTTTGTTGGGTTTTTTTTTATCAGAGGCCCTCTCTAGTTTTTGGGCTCCTGGGCTTTAGCCTAAAACTAGTTCATATGTGGATCTGGCACTGCACTTAGCAAAGGACGCGTTCTTTTCATAGATGATAAACTAAGCCGCAAAATAACAATGAATGTAGACAAATATAAATGGCGACAGGTGGTTGAAACACAAATAGCAATCTATCTATCTCCCACCCTCTCTCTCTCTATCACTCCCTCCCCCTCTTTCTCTCTCCCACCCTCTTCCTCCCTCTCCCTCGCTCTTTCTTTTTCCTTCCCCTTCTCTCTTTCTTTCTTTATCTCTAACTCCCTCTCCCGCTTTCTCTCTCTCTCTTTCCCTCTATCCATCTCTCTTTCTTGATCACTCCCTCCCTATCCTTCTCTTTCTCTCCCTCCCTCTCTTTTCTTCCCCTTCATTCTTTCTTTCTCTCTCCCTCTCTCTCTTTCTTTATCTCCCCCCTCTCTCTCCCTTTCCGTCCCCTTTCTTTCTTTCTCTCTCTCCTACTCTTTCCTACTCACTTTCTTTATCTCCCTCTCCCTCTCTCTCCCTCTCTCTTTCTCGCTCTTGCTCTCTCTTTCTCTCTTTCCCTCTCTCTCTTGAATATTTATAAGAAGAAGACCATATCACCCCAGATAAGGTATCACCACCCATTTATTCAGGGCAGAAAAATTCCATCACGCTTCAATTGCAGTGTAAGCACTAAAGATGATGAGCCAGCCCCATGATAAGTGAAGGGGGGGGGGCATTAAAAGAGTAATCTTTCTGAATAAAACCAATAGCCAGCCGTGGTTCACTCTTCAATATGCTGTTGCCATTGTTCATAGAAATCTCTTTTTGAATCTTTATCAACAGAATACATGCCACTAAACCAAAGCCGCCTTTAAAATTGCCCGCAACAGCTGCAAATGGGTTATAGCCAAGGCGATCCCTAATACAGGCCTGGCAAACATGTGACTAGGGGTACACGACTGGAGGCAGACATGTGAAGACCAAAATGACTACTAAATAATAATTACAGAGAAAAGTTTTAATATATAATTTCTTAGTAACGTCCAGTAACTATACACCTTATTAAGAAAGAGCTTACAATAATTGATTTATTTCCATCAAATAAAATGCAAAAAGTACAAAAATATTCACCAAAAAATCACTTTATTCACCATACATTCGATACATTTTTGATATTTCAAAAGTCATGAGTCAATTTGTTTATATACACTACTTCATTACAGAAAATAACAATCAAGATACTGAATAGATGTAAGACATCTATTCCAAAAATCATTAGGAGTTCTGTGAGTTTTAGAAAATAACAAACATGATACTGAATAAACGTTAGACATCTATTCCAACAATCATTATGGGTCCTGTGAGTTTTCGAAAATAACAAACATGATACTGAATAGATATAAGACATTTATTCCAACAATCATTAAGAGTTCTGTGAGTTTTAGAAAATAACAAACAGGATACTAAATAAATGTAAGACATCTATTCCAAAAATCATAAGGAGTTCTGTGAGTTTTAGAAAATAACAAACATGATACTGAATAGATATAAGACATTTATTTCAACAATTATTAAGGGTTCTGTGAGTTTTAGAAAATAACAGACAGGATACAGAATAAAGGTTAGACATCTATTCCAACAATTATTAAGGGTTTTGTGAGTTTGTTTGCTATGTTGCTTGCTTGCTTGTTTGTCTTTGTGCACATTGGATGACGCCACAAAGGGATGGCAGCATCTACTAAAACAAGTGGAAGAGATCATGAAGATTCTTTATGACGTCCAAAAGGGATGACATCATAATTTTTCGACGATCTGTGACTATTTGGGTCACAAGTCATTAATGTAGACAGTGACTATAATATATATATATATATATATATATATATATATATATATATATATGTATTTAAATTCACGAAACAGTTTTTCATGGTAAACAACTGATGATCCCTTAAAATAGTGTTAGAAACAAACTAATATAATAACTGTAAAAAATAAATTGACTTACATGAGTGATTTTCCACTGAAAGACTTGGGACTAAAACTTTTTTTTTTCTTTTTAATATAGTTTTAATGGTTGAGAAACTTCCGAGACTATATATAAGGTTAATACAACAAAAGATATAAGAGGCAACTAATATCTTTAATTAGTGAACATCCGGATAAAACTGAAGCTCAATATACTGGATAGAGCATTAATAGCACTAGATAAAGTGAAAGAATAAAATAAGGTGCGAATCAAATTTTATTACAATTCAATGTTCAGGCAAAGTGCTTTAAAGTCCTTAACTCATGAGTTTTCAAAGATAATCTCCTCAGAGGACCATTACCACAATTCTCGCCTGGATACCTTTTGTCGGTTTTGGACCACCATTCACCAATTGGATTATTTTTTAATCAACCTCTTTGATATCTTGCCTGAAGCCATTTTAGACTTGTTGACTTGGATGAACTGTATAGTTTTACTAAAAAGTATGTTTTGGGCCAATTTACGGAATTTAAGAAAATCGTGTTTTGGGAGGGTCCCCGTTTTATTACACCCATCCTTATATCGAGCAGCTAAATTAATCTTCCCCCTAGATGTTAGTGGCTTGTCCCAGGATGGCGTCATCATCACTTAGATGGAACCCAACCCTAAAGTACCACAATGTCTCTCCTCAATCTAGCTAGTGTGAATGTCTGGGGGCTGAGGGCCGGTTTTCGCAAAATTCGAGTTCGACAGGACCTTCAGCAGCTTGGAATGGATATATGCTGTATTCAGGAGACCCACTTAATTCCAAGTGATTATCTGGGTGAACTGAGTAGGGACTTTTGTGTCTATTTAGTGTACTTCGATTCCCTTGCTTCATGGATTCGGAAGGAAGGCTTTGCATTCTGGATGTTACCATAAACGATAAGGCATTTCGATTAATTGGGGTTTATGCGCCCAATAGCCACACTGAGCTGGCTCCTTGTTTTCGGCGAATCAAGCAGTTCATGACAGTTATCTTAGTGGGAGACTGGAACGCGGTCCTGGATCCCGATTTAGATCGCTTGGGTAATCGTTCTAGGGGTACTAACCCAAACCGGGATGCTAAGGCATTTCGTAAGTTTCTTGATAAGTTTGATCTTGTCGATAAGTTCCGAAATAAGAGGCCTCGTGATTTAGCATGGACTTGGACAACTAGCCGCCGTGGCTCCGGTTCGTTACAACTTTCGAGTTATATCGACCGGTTCTTAATTAGGAGAGTAGACATAGGAGTATTAGAATGTCCAAGTTTTCATAATATAGTTTACTCGGATCACCGACTTATTCGGGTTCGTGTAGACTTTGCTAGACCTAAACCTAGAATGACTAGTTACTAGAAACTCAACACATCGTTGTTCGATGTGAAGGCTTACCGGGAACAGCTAGTACTAACAACATTGCAGAAAACGACGGGTGCTATAATTGGGCATAAGCGGTGGATTAAAGTTAAGAAAGTAATTAGGTCCTTTTCTGCCGACTTTAGCTGACGACTCAACCTAGAATCTAGGGGAGAAAAAGTGACACTAGAAGCTAGATTAGATCGGGCGGTGGAGACGGGGGATAGCACTAACGTAATGATAATTAAGGCGAAGCTGGCCTCTTTGGCTAGCAAGGAGAACCAGGCTTCAGTAGTTAGGGTTAGGTTAAAACGAATTCCCCAAGAAGCAACAAATATGGCAGCTGAATTGCGTGCAAAGGACCGGCGACATGCTACAGATTGACATATCGCATGTGTTACATTGCCGGATGGGCGAACCGTGACCACAAACAAAGGTATTTTGGAGGCGTTTCGGTCTCATTTTCAAGATCTTTTCACCAGGGAGCCCAGTCTATTATTAGCGCATTTCGACCCCTATTAAGCCGACTTTTCTCGCCTTGAGGTGACCAAAGCGGCTAGGTGCGAAAGTGGCATCAAAGAAGAAGGAGTCTTGAAAGCCTTGGGTCAAGTCGGCCTGGATCGATCTTCGGGGATCGATAGTTTGCCCTACGAGGTGTATTTGAGGTTGTCGCACATTTTTGTACCCTTGCTGACAGTTGTATTTAACTCTTGGTTTAGGAACGGGTCTATACCTCAGTACTTAACCAGGGGTATTGTGAAGCTTTTACGCAAGAGCAAAGATGGTGGGGATGGATTAGGTAATTTTCGGCCTTTAACAATGTTAAATACAGAGTTAAGATTTTGGTCAAGATTTTAGCCCATCGTCTGCAGGTTGTTCTGCTTGGTCTTATCAGCCCTGAACAGAAGGGTAAGACTATTCAGGATAACTTGCATGCGTTGATCATTGAGAAAGTCAACATAGAAGCCGCGCTGATCAATTTAGATCAGTCCAAAGCATTTGATAGGGTGGACCATCGTCACTTGAAGAGTGTTTTGTCTTCGGCCGGTTTTGGCCCCCATTTTTGCTCTTGGATTCTCCTCTTGTATGCAAACCACGGCACATTGGTGGAGGTGAATGGTTTAAATTATCCAAATCTATTCGTCAGGGTTGTCCTATTTCACCGATGCTCTATGTGCTTGTGTTAGAACCTTTCCTTCACAGGCTAAGGGTGAATCCGGTCCTACATGGAATTGCTTTGACAGGTGCTTGCACCATGTTAAAGTACTCCGCCTATACCGACGCTGTAACAGTGCTTGTAACGAGCATTGCCGAAATAAATCGTGTCGACAGAGAAATCAGAATGTATGAAACAGTAATAGAGGCCAAAATTAATGGCAACAAGTCGGTGGGCTTGCGCATCGGTGTCTGGAAGGGGGTATCCCTACAGGGACCCCTCAGCTGTACTGACGAGCCTTGCAAGCTGGTTTGGTCTGGGCCCTAAGGTTTGTCGCAAGACCTGTTATCTGCATCCTTCTGAGGGTGGTCTGGGTAGGCCTAGAGTTTTGATTCGTCAACATACGTTACGGCTATATTACCTGGATCGAATGTGTACACAATGTGAGGGAAACGGTGGCTTCTGGAAGTAAGACACCAAGAAAGCCTTTCCGGCTTTGAAAAATGTGCACTTGGATGAGGGGGAGGCACACAGGTTGCCTTGAGGCGAGTGCTCCTTTTATCGCGAGTGTCGATGTGCCTTGAAGTTCCTTTTACGGATGAAAGAAAGCCTTTCTGACACCCAGCTGTTGTCTTGAAAGGCATTATATCGGGTTATAGTGAGTGGATCTGTTCAAGATGATAGGATTGAGGGGCTCGGTTTGACGAGGGGGAGCTACGCTCAATCTGGACGTGAACGTCTGGGTTAGGATGTTTCGATAACGACGAGTCTTTTTACTAACACGGGTTCTTTCTTCATTGTAAATATTTCATTTTTGTATATAAAAATGTTTATTGCCCAAACCCCTCATTGCATATTATTTATATATGGGTTTTAAGTAGGATAGTCATGGTATAAGTTCTTTTGGTTTATGGTGCATGAATGTAGTATGAATGCGGTATTTTGGTAAATGATGGTCATAAATGTAACTAGCTAAGTTAGATAGGTTAGTAAAAGTTAGTAATTTACCGAACTCTCCCACCCCCTTTTTCGGCCTTGTGCCACATTTTGTATATATATTTTTATATATATAAATAAATATTAATTGGATTGAACTCCAGTCCACCCTGGCAGTCAGGACTGATACACTACTTCTGTTGTTCTCTGTACATATCTTTTCTTCAATATATATTGTTCACCTAACCCCGTGTCCCGTGTCTTCATTTCATTTGAATTTAAATTTAAACGCTACTATAGGCGACACATAAGGTCAGTGTTTTTTTTTCTACATTGCTATTCCGACTTAACATGAATTTTTTCTCTCTCCAAAAGAAAGAAAGTTACTTCTGCCGAAAGAAAAACATTTTGAAACCGTACTTTTTTTCTTCTCTAACTAAAACGCGTAGAAGCGTACTTAAAAAAAAGGTTTATACTCTTTTTTACAACTAAGATGACATCTAGCAAATGTAATCTAAAAGAAAAGAACTTCTCACCAGCCATTCTCAAAAGAAAACATTTATTTTCTAAAGGACACACTTAAATATGGAAAACTTTCAGTCAACCATTACAGAATTAGTAAAATTTCAAATGCAACAACAACAGAAAACTGAAGAGAAATTTATAAAGCTTTTACTCGAACAGAAGAATAGAGCTGACGACAGACAGAAAGAAACTAACGAAAGGATTGAAATGTTAATGCAAACAATATCGCGTAGAAGTCAAGGTAACAAAAATAATAATGCTTTTTAACAGAATGCCGTGTGGAGTGCTATCGACGACTTCACATATTCTCCTGATGAAGAAAAAACATTCGCATCATATTTTAGAAAATACGAAGACTTATATAGAATTGATTGCGAAAATTGGGCTGCCTCTAAAAAGGTTCGCCTGCTACTTCGAAAACTAGGTACCACCGAACATACAAAGTTCGTGGATTTCATTTTGCCCGAAAAACTAGCGATTTGACTTTTGCAGAAGCGGTAAAACTGTTAACGGAGTTGTTCAGTCCAAAGACTACGCTATTTCACAAACGTTGGAAGTGTTTAAACCTGATAAAAAAAGACGAGGAAGATTATTCTACGTTCGCATCAGTAGTAAATAAGCATTGCGATGATTTTAAATTATCCGAACTTAGTGCTGATAATTTTAAATATTCAGTCTTCGTTCAAGGATTGGTTTCAGGGAAAGACGCTGAAATAAGGCATAGAGTTCTAAATAAATTAGAAAATGAATCAAGCCTAACACTACAGAAATTAGCCGAGGATTGCCAGAGATTTGAAAGTGTAAAGCAGGATTCGAAAGACATTGAACAGTCGGGCATTGCACATATACGAAAAGTACGTCAAAAAATGAAATTCAACTTTCATCCAAAATAAGTCAAAACAAAAACAGTGACTTTCACGCCGCAAAGACAAGCCAACCTGGTAAGAAACAGGATAAATGGCCACCGAGCCCTTATTCGCGCTGTGGTAGCCTGCATTGGTATGTGGACTGTCCATTTCGTTTTAAGACCTGCCTGGCTTGTAAAAAAGTCGGACACAAAAGTTCACACTGTAGAACTAATAGAGGAAATAAAACGCGGGTACAAGCCACAAGTCCAAATAATCAGGAATGTATTAATATCAGAAAATATGTACACGTAAAAATCCTGAATAAAAATATTAAATTGCAATTAGATTTGGGCTCGGACGCGTCAATAATAAATCTACATACGTAGAAGTGTTGCATGGCCCACTTCTCCTGGACCGCAGCAGTACACGTTTCGTACCTCTTCCAAATACGGACCGTGGCGGTACTCATCTCGTATACTCTTCCCTGAAAGGGCCGTGGCAGTTCACATTTAATACTCGTCATTTTTAAAACATCATAAATCACATAGTTCATATATTGTTTGCATACCTTTAGTTTTCTCCCTCACCGTGTACAGGGTCGTGTCGTCTAGTGGATGAATTTTTTCTTCCTTCCTTCCTGCCGTGAACCACGCCGTCCGTTGTCTGCAACAAAAGCCCCATGACGCACTCTGAAGACAAACAATCCTCTTAACTTTCAATTCCTTTTATTACAAGCGTTGTTATTTAATCAGCTGAGTTATTCACTACGTCGAGAGAGATAGAGAGAGCAATCACTACCTTATCGTAGTTAGTTAACAATTATTTTATTAACCATTTATAGAGAGGGGGTAAAGGATATCTCTCGCTTGTATTTTCTTAGGGAAATATTTCCCTTATCTGTTGTAAATTACATTTTAACAATCACGTCTCATCGGTTTGCCTCCAAAACCAGACTGACGAAACTCGCTTCTCACAAAGAACAAGTGACGTCACGGATCCCTCTGTTTCCCACGCAAGATCCTGTGACGTCACAGAGCTTCTCGCAGGTGCACACCGACCCTTGATCCGGGGTTTCGTCACACGGTGGCCTTGTCACCTCTGTGATTTCCGACTGTGAGAACAGACCCTATTCTGCACTCAACTGCCGGTCCACCCCGCGTTAATTCGTGCAAGTACAACCAACGATTTCCAACAGATACGTCCATTCGCATTAATCCATACCCATAAGGCCATTATTCAACAGAAGTTGAACACGCCCACTCTGTTAAGAACCAACAGGATAGCCAGATGGTGAAAGAATTAAATTTGAGGGTGAGATAATTACAAATGTTTCCCTAATGGAAAATACCCAAAAATTAAAAATACTGGTGTTAAAAGACGCTAATAAACTTTTTGGAACTGATTTAATTTATGGGAGTTACCGATAAATACATTTTGCAAAAAAAAAATAGATAGTCGGGCGACCGAATCAGAAAAACTAAAACTCGAATTAAAAGAATCTTTTCTCAAAATCTTTTCTGGTGGCCTTGGTCGATGCACAAAGATGGCGGCCAAATTTCAGCTGAACGAAAACGTCCAACCAGTATTTAAGAAAAAAAAGGAATGTGATTTTTGCTTCGATAGACAAAATAAACGAGAAATTGGACCGACTTGTGACGACCGTCATCTTATCAAAAGTGCAGTACAGTCAGTGGGCAGCACCCACAATCTATGTGAAAAGGAAATCAAAAGAGATTCGCGTGTGTGCAGACTTTTCTATGGGATTAAATGCAGCACTAAAAGATAATCATTACCCACTGCACAGCCCGAAGGAGGTTTTCTCAAAAGTAAATGGAGGCAGATTTTTTCAAAAATAGATTTGAGTGAAGCGTACCTCCAAATACCCGTGGAAGAAAAGAGTTCAAAACTGTTGTGTATAAATACGCATCGCGATTTATACAAGTTCAAAAGGCTAGCTTTTGAGGTCAAAGTTGCTCTAGCTATTTTTCAGCAAGTGATGGACTTGATTTTTCTATTGCATACCTTGACGACATTCTAATCAACAGTAAAGACATTGAACAGCACCGGAAACATGTCAACCAAGTATTTTCGCAAATCCAGGCTTATGGGTTTGAAGTGAAAGAGGAAAAATGTGATTTTTTTATTGAGAAAATAAAATACCTGGGTCATGTTATAGACAAGGACGGAAGAAGGCCCGGGCCCAAAAAGGACTACCGCGATTAAAAACATGCCGGCGCCAGAAAACGTCACAACACTGCAGAGTTTTCTGAGACTAGCAAATTACTACCAAGCTTTCATTCCAGAGATGCATAATTTGCGCGCTCCACTGAATGAACTATTAAAAAAGGATAAAGTCTGGGTGTGGACGTACGAATGCCAGGGGGGGCATTCGATAAAACCATTGAAATGCTGACGTCAGATTTATTCCTTACGCATTACACTTTAGACATGATCGTAGCTAGCGACGCTAGTTCATATGGATTAGGAGCGTGCATTCTGCATATAATGCCGAATGGAACCCATAAACCCATCGCGCATGCATCAAGGATCTTGCTTCCGGTGGAGAAGCAGTATTCCCAAATTGAGAAGGAGGCCCTAGCGATAATATTTGCTGTAACCAAGTTCCACCACTATATACACGGTAGATTGTTTACGTTACAAACGGACTATAAGCCGTTAATTACCATTTTTGGATCGAAAAAAGGTCTACCTGTGTATACAGCAAATAGATTACAGAGATGGGGGACGATTTTACTGAACTAGAATTTCAAAATGGAAACGGATAGCTCCGGATTATATCGAAATATATCCAAAACGGAAACGATATTAAGACTATCTATCACTCGGATGGATTGTTTAGACTGGTGCCAAGACAGAGAGAACCACTAGAAGACACTGTGATCGCTTCCCTGCAAGAAGAAGAGGATATAAAAGCAACTTTGTGCAAATCGGTTAGAGAGCTCTCGGTGACTCTATATGAAATTTAAAAAAAAAGGAACCGAGAATGAATTCATCATCAGTACAAAAGCTAAAATGGCTGATAAGGGCGTACATTTTGCGGAAAGCTTTTCATTCTGCGATGATGTACTCATGTACAACGAGAGAGTTGTCATTCCAAAGAAATTACAAAAGAAAATTCTAAGGAATTTTCACGTTGGCCATTCGGGGAGAAACAGGATGAAGAGTTTGATGTGGAGCTTCGTGTACTGGCCTAGAATGGATCAGGACATTGCGTATGTCGTAAATATGTGTAAAGGCTGTGCCTTGGCGGCAAAGGCACCTCATATCAAACATAGTCCGTGTCCAAAGACAGACCGACCTTGGGCGAGAGTACACGTGGATTTTGCGGGTCTATTAGAAGGATTCTACTATCTAATCGTGGCCGATAGTTTTTCCAAGTGGCCCGAAGTATTACGTTGTAAGAAACCCACTACGGAGGTGAAAATCAACTTCTTGCCCATTTTGGAGTGGTCGATTGTTTGGTTAGTAACAACGGAACGCAGTTTACGTTATCTGACTTCAAAGAATTCAGCGAGATTTTTCAGATCAGACACGTCACGACTCCCCCGTATCACCCTCGGTCAAACGGCCAGGCGGAACGCTTTGTGGACACTCTAAAAAGAGACCTAAAAAAAGCTCGCGATACTCCCATGGAAAAGGCCCTGCAACAGTTTTTGCAAGTGTACAGAATCACGCTAAACGTGAACATACCATCCACATTGTCTCTCACTGAGATGATGTTTGCATGGAAAGTGAAGTTTGTTTTTGAAAAATTACTGCCTAAACAGACCAAACAAAGTCAAGCCTCTACTGTACCAAAGAAACGATACATCCCAGGAGACAGAGTATATTTTAAATGTTTAAAAACAACGCATCTTTTTGGGAACCTGGTACAATTGAGAAAAGAATTAGATCTATGGTCTACATTATCCAAGGACCTCAGTTCTCTCAAATCAAATTAGGAAAAGACTGTCAGATGAGACTGACAGCTATCTCCAAGAAGTGATGGACGTAATATACGACACCTTTGACTTACCAGTACCCCATGCAGCCACAGAAAAGCAGCAGTCTAAAAGGAAACAGATAGCTCCGGATTATATCGAAATAAATCCAAAACGGAAACGATATTAAGACTCCTGAGGAGGTAAGGCTTGGGATTGGGTGTTATGGTGTCGTACCTATATGACAAACAGTTGGACTCGTCCATTCCTAATAAAATACTGAAAGCATTTAGGTTTCTCGTAATTGGATTGAACTCCAGTCTACCCTGGCAGTCAGGACTGATATACCACTTCTCTTGTTCTTTGTACATATCTTTTCTTCAATATATATTGTTCACCTAACCCTGTGTTCCGTGTCTTCATTTCGGCCTCTAAACAGGGTTATAACAGTTAGTAGATGTAGAACAGTTGAGGTAACACGGTTAGTCCACAGTGGAAGGCCAATGAAAACATGGAAGGAAGATATAAAAATAGACTTGAAAGAAATCGGGATAAAGACCTCACCAAAGATAGTTTAGTTTGGAAGTCAATTTCTTGAAGTCGTCCAACACATGCCAGCATGTAAAATCGACGTTAAACCGAATATGATGATGATGATGATGTTTCTCATGACTACAACAGCAGTCACTCGAAGAAGGCTGAAGAATACAACAGCCAAAACGTTGTGAACATGCTAACATGTGGAAAACCGTTCGAGGCATTTAAATAATGTAAATAACAAAAATACCTCAGGGAGCAGGCAGGGAATTCCAAAGGCAAGTGGTCCGAAGAAAGAAGCTGTCAGAGTAAAAAATCTGTTGGCCTCTAGGTACCTCTACAGTTAGTCGGTTGGATCGGGGTATTTATGTTGAGGAGAATACAAGTGCAGTAAGTTCACCCTGTCCAAGAGGGAGAGGCTAGTGGTTGGTGCACCAGCCCAAATGTGGCAACAATATTCCATGGACGGACGAATGGTGAGATATAGGATACTAGCAGATGTAAGAAATTTACTAGTCCGGTAGAGGGAGCCTACTTTCTTTGCAGCAGACTTGGCAACGTCTTCTTTAATCACACAAAATACATTCTAAAATATTCGACAGTTTGAGTTATGTTTGAAAAGTTATTCTGTTTTGATTGTTCTAACTAGCCGTAATTTGTAATTAACTGAACAAGTCACCCATCTCTCGCTAAGCTATCTATGTATATCTCTCGCCTCCCCTTTCTCTATATCGATTCAACCACTCTCTAATATTTCTTAATATTTACAGAAAGAGTGGCTGTCTTTTCAGTGGTGCCGACTAATTTGCATAGTGTCTGTACACACCAGAAACACATACGCAAAATAATAAGTCTCTTTACATCTATGTTATCCATAAGAATAATATAAACATAAAGATCAATATTATATTATCTAAATGAATAAATGCGAATATTTTTTATTTATCACTCTTATATTACCCTCAAAACGGGTTAAAAGGTAAAGGTATAGGTCGCATAGCCTGGACGCACACGAGTGTCGTTGCCGACATCGCACACTGCCCATGGCGGCGGTGATTTGTTAAGGACACAGCATATGGAAGGCGGACCCAATCCCTCTCCTTCCGCTGCCTTGAACCTTCCCTGAGTTTTAGTCAGGTACCCATTTACTGCTGGGTGGACAGAGAGAGTTTTCAGACCCGAAAATTCGCATGACGTGAGTGGGATCGAACCCGGGTCGTCCAGCCCAAAGACAAGTGCTATAACCACTCGTCTATTTGACATCTTTTAAATATATAAAGACAGCACAATTTGTTTTCAAGATTCTTCAAACTGGCGGTGATTATTATCTAAATGAATAAATGCGAATATATTTTTTATTACCCTCAAAACGGGTTACTGTTATTTAAATCAATAATACATCATAGTATTTTGAAATACTCGATAAACGATCCATACAACATAGTAGTTTGAAATATTCTATATATAGTACAGACAAATGATCCAAAGAGAATTATTTGAATACCTAATTAGCATAACTATTTTAAAACAGTTCATAATTAATTAATTAATGTTTGGTGTTATCCATTTGCCCTATTTTGTCTATATATATTTAATAGTTTCGTCGATATTAACAGTAATTAATTAAAATAACTTAATAAAAATAATGGATAACTTACTGAAAACCTTCTTAGATCGCTCGCTAGAATTCTTAACGCGAGAAGAGAAAAGGAAATAGAGCGGGTGGCTAGCTTGCTGTCTTGCCGGCTTTCTTTTTCCCCTCCCTTCCTCTCTCTCATTAATGACGCCGTATTTTTCTCAGGTGAATTGATTTCTTTTTCTTTTGATTTTATTTGGATCTCATTTAAAAGTTAAATAAATTTGTATTAACATTACCAAGATGTTAATATTTATCTATTTATATGAAAAAATGCAAAATTTTTAGTCTTGCGTTTGCAAGAAACTTATGTCCAGCTAAAAGTCAAAAACTACAAAACCAGCATCCACAAAGTTGGTATATTCTTGATCAGCGTTGTCCTGCTTGAATATCTAAAATTAAAAAAAAAATGATTGATTCTTTGAGGATCAACTGGGTCAGGTTTTGTCAAGGGGGGTCGGGTTTTAAGCCATTTTATGTACTAATTTGGAAAGAAAATGCCGACTCATTCATCGAAGAATCTATTATATAATGGAGAGTTGTCTCTTTTGTTTCATTTTTACTTCAGTAGAAGTTCTCAGAAATCAAGGGCCCCCTTCCTGGGGTAACATTTGATCTCTATATGAGATACATAGGTATTCGAATGTTCCATTAAAGTTCTCCTTCACCTCTCAAGCATTGATTTTGTAAAGAAGTTAAGAACATTAATTGTCCTCTCCCCAATTGACCAGTTGATTATGTTGTAGTATATATTTCTTGTGGTCTCTTGGTTTTACCGGATTCCAGGACAAGAATTCATCTAGTCTGGTGGACTATCCAGCTAAGTGCTGTTACTTGAGGTAACATTACTAGAAATCTATTATATAAAGAATAATTGTCTGTGTGTATGTGCGTGTCCAGCTAGAGAGGAATGGGCTGGGCAGAGGAGAAAGAGGGGGTTCGGGAGAGGGAGGAGAAAAACCAGGAAGGTAGAAAGACAAATAAAGAGAGCAACACCGGATAGCCTGCTAGTATAATATAGACAAAGATTATTACTATTAAATTAGAGTTCGTATAATTTTTATGGATAATATAGAAGTAAAGAAACTTGTTATTTTTAGTTATGCAAGAAGAATGTCTTGAAAGATATGACGTCACAGTTTATGAATTTTCGAATGAAATCAAAGTAGAATAAATAAAGATAATGGCTGTGACCCAACGGGTCGCTGGTTCGTCTAGTACATTTTTATATTTTCAATGGTAGGGGTTGAGAGTTGGAGGAGCCGATACATGAATGGCAGACTTACACTTTTAGAGGCACTCAAACAACATAGCAATGGATGAATACTGGAATTTTATTAAATATAAAAATAGACAGTTTTTTGGGATTTATCAGGTACAATTGTGAATGGTTAGGTTAAGTTGTTAGCATTGCATTGGTCGGCTCGCTTCTCAAAATAATGGTTGGGTGTAGATGTCGCACTGTGGTTGAAGGACAGCTTGGACTGAAAAAAAATTGCCCTGAAAAGGACAGATTTTTTCTCTGAGGAGGACAGATTGATCACAAATGTTTAGCAGTTCGTAAATCGTTCTGAAAATGGATAGAATTTTTCCTGACAAGGACAAATTTATCGCAAATGTAGTAGTTCATAATTGTATTGGAAAGAATAGAGTATGTCCTGAGTAGGACAGAGTAATCGCAAGAGACTGACTGAGTAAATGAGTAGACAACGTTGCAGGAACGTCAACTGGAGCAGGTGATCGAGTCAACAGCTGGACTAGTGGAGTTAGTCAGCAACTGGACGAAATTGCAAGAACAATCGATCGTAAGAACATGCTGCTGCCAGTTGTCCTGAAAAAGAAGGTTGCAACAAACGTCCTGTTGCCAGACAAAAATAAATTTAGCCAGTAATTTAATATGGTCCTGGGACAGGGAATACGATATAAACTGATATTTGAGTAGCAATCGAAACTATGGCTTAATGTTTTATGATTAAGCCGTGTAGTTCAGCTGGAAGGCAATTTTCTGTTGGTTGACGGCTGAGTATGTCTTTACAGGCAGACGGCTTTTGATAAACTCAAAATGAATTAGCAAAAAAAAAAGTTAAAAAAGAACATCCGGTTTTCTTTTTAAAACGGAATGACTGAAATTAACATGTCTGTTTGTTACTATGGAATCAGCAGTTGTAACCGTTTACATAGGAGTCATGAGCTAACGATTTTTTTTTCCCGCTAACTCCCAACCTAATATTTGAGGATTCAGAGTCGAAAATTTTTGCAGAAGTTAGCTGTTCTTTCAAAATCGACTCTGATGTCTCGGCAAAGTATATATTATCCGTTCTTATACTGCACTTCATTTTTTTCTGTCCTCAGTGAAGGAAAAATCCTTCTAGACTGAGGAAAATTTACTTCTTGTCCCAATCAAGAGTGCTCCTTTTTGGATGTTCCCAATATTTAAAACCAACACTGTATCTAATTCTGCTCTCGTGGGGGAGCAAGTAAATAGGGACTTTGACGTCTAGAGTTTTTTTCAGCTGACTTCCAACCTATGATTTGGGGAGACGGAGTAAGACGCGCCAATTTTTGAAGAAGTCAGGAGTCGGAGTAGTGTTTTTTAAAATCAATTCAGGAGTTGAATATATATACTGACTCTCAACGTTAGATTTGGAGAGTGGGAATTGGAGTCAGCAATTTTTTTTATGAAATCAGTCGTCGGAGTCAAGTTTTTTTTTGTTTTTAAACCCGATTTCGAAATCTGGAATTTGACCTTTTTCATCTGGCTCCCAACCTAAGAGTTAGGGAGTCGGAGCCAGTGTTAGCTATTTTTGCAAAAGACAGTAGTCGGTGTTGGTTTAAAAAAAAAACTGATTCCAACATCTGGAGTTGGTTTGGTATGGTAGTTTTGTTTTACGGCATATCAACCCTTTTTGGGTTATTTAATGCCGAATCTGGTCATTATAGTAAAAGTTTTTATGCTTCAAGTTCTTTATATCTTCAAATGTTTAATCATCGTTTTTGGTTTGGTAGTTTTGTTTTACGGCATATCAACCCTTTTGGGGTTATTTAATGCCGAATCTGGTCATTATAGTAAAAGATTTATGGATCAAGTTCTAAAAATAAAATAAAAAAGGGGAGGGAGAAAGGGAGAGGGGCTGTTGTTTTTGTTTTTGGTTTTGGTTTTGTAGAACATAATTAAGTTTTACAAAAAAAAAAAAAAAAAAAAAAACGTCAATGTAGGTGAATTTCGTCTCAGGGAGCCACAGGGCAGCCTGATCTGGTATCACCAGCATCTGGAGTTGGATTTTTTTTTAGCTGGATTGCAACCTATGATTTGGGGAGTTGAAGTCAGTCAGCAATTTTTCCAGAAGTTAGTGACAGAGACGGGCTTAAAAAACAAAGACTCTGACACCTGGAATTGGATTTTTTTTTTTTCAGCTAATCCCAATCAACGATTTGGGGAGTCAGAGTTTGAGTCGATGTCGGAGTCGGAGTCGGCAACTTTTGCAGAAAGTCATGAGTCAGGGTTTTCAGCCGATTCCCCACCTCTGCTCAATTGTTTAAACATTTCATCTTATTTTTCTTTTCATTAGATAAAAGCTTATTAAAATAAATATCGTTTCCCGTTTTTTTTATTTACACTTATTAAAATCATTTATTACTTTTCGTGAACGGAGCAGGTGCAGGTTATGTTTTCACTCGTGTTTCCTTTTTGTTCAACAGAATTACACGGAAACTACTTAACCGATATTTCCAAACTGCGTCGGAAGGGCAATAAATGTACCAGAGAAAGAAAGGAACATCAAATGCCTCTGTAGTTTCAGATAAAAGTGTTGACGCACGAATCTTAACATGTTTATTCATTTTTTTCCAAAGCCTCATTTTTACGCTCTTCATTAAGAACAATCTGGTGACTATAAAGCCAGTTACTCTTCTCTTTAAATAACCACACTCATTATATTTAACTACACCGATACATATCTATATAATAATACGCTAAGGCATGTCATGTTCGTACGTACGTTATCACCTTTCACACATATTAAAAAATGATAGCGTTTTAGTCAATTAGACAGCATAATTTTATTTTGGAACAATTCGTTTTAAAATGAGTAAAGTCGAATTTTTTTTACATTAGCAACATCAAATTAATCACCAAGGCGAGAAAAGTCGGCTAAATAAAGGCTGAAATAGGCTAAATAAAGTCGGCTAAATAAAGGTTGAAATAGGCTAAAGACAGACCGGGCTCCATGGTGAAAAGATCCTGGAAATGAGAACGAAACGGCTTTAAAATACCTTAATTTGTGAGCACGAAATATCCATCCAGCAATGTGACACGCGCGATATGTCGATCAGAAATATGTTGATGCTCCTCTGCATGCAATTCAACGGCCATATTTGTTGCTTCCTGGAGCATCTTCTTTAACCTAGCCCTAATTACTAAAGCCAGCGTCACCTTAATTATAATAAAATTAGTGCTATCCCCTGCCTCCACTGCTCAATCTAATCTAGATTTTAGTGTCGCTTTTGTTGGCTTAGTTTCTAGATGGAGTCGTCGGCTAAAGTCGACAGAAAAGGACCTAATGACTTCTTTAAGGTCTTCTTCTTTCGTGTGAATCAGATGATTCTGGTGTTGGCATTAGTTTCCCCGATGTTTTTCTAGTTAGAAATCTTTCTGGGAAGACATCGGGACGAGAAGGTTGCCAACATCCCTAAGTGAAAGTGGTACTGTGAAACCGACTGGATTCGAACTTGGAACACCCAGGTCTTCAGTCCGTGTCGATATCCACTTAACCACCGTAATAATACTGGAAATTTGTTGACTTTTTCAACAGGTTATTTTAAGGCGTAGAGGAAGTAGAAAACTAGTGGAGCGGATAAAACCACGCCAATAATCATCTTCAACTATACGACATCGATCTCTCATCCTATGTTGACATGTAGATCGGCTAGTATTAGCCATTTTTTTCTTTTGCTCTTCATTCGGGACACTTAGTCATTAAATTGGAATAGCATAAACAAACCAAAAATAATTTCTGACTCATAACCAGTTTAGTTTATGTTGGGTTTTGCGAAAAGCCAGACCCCTCTTTCCAGCATGCAATGGGGCCATAAAATAGATGGGGGTGGGGGTGGGGTGGGGGGTTAAGAGTAATGCACTGTTTCCTGTCCTCCTATCTGAAAATGAGAACAATCAGAAACAAAGATATATATTTTTTAAATATAATCTTCCACTCTATACTAAAGACCAATGTTTACTCATTCGTATATAAAAAAAAACGATAAGAATACTCGTCCCAGGACGGGTAGAATTAATTTTCCTCCGAGCGGAATAGTTTTGCACCACTTTTATGTCCTCTTACAAAGATCAAGATCAACATATAATGACACTAAACATTATGTCTTGAATCCTTATTCTAATTTTCATCAAAATGCATTACATGATTTTGATTCTAGGAAATGTCTCAAATTTAAGGTTTAAGCTTAAGCGATCGTAAGAAGAATTTGAAATTCAGGGAATCTTGTAATTGCTGTCTAATGACTATGGATCAGATTTAATGCAAATCTGAAATATTTGAATTTTTAAATGGAAGGTTTTACCTATATTATGCCCCCATGAAAATCTTTTAAAATATTCCAAAGAAACTTAAATTTGGGGAATATTTATTAATTGATTTCTAATACCTATTGTTAAAATTCATAAAAATCAGAGACATTTGAATTCTCACAAAAGGCTTCCACCTTCCTTTTACCTCCTTTTGTATAAAACTAAATGAAAGTAAATATAGTCCACATTACGACCCCTTACACCTACTTCCAAAATTCATAATGATCGGTTAATTAGTTTAGGATTGTATCCTGTACATATAAATAATAAGCATATATACAATACCCAACTTATATAGAGGTAGAGAGTTGATGTCTGATTGTGACCTAAACTATGTTATATTTTCAAATAGATTTCAAATAAGCTTCTCCAGTCCCCATATACGAACGTAAATGTTTCATTGGCTGACATCTTTGACATATTTATAAATATATGAAGACATTAAACAATTGCAGTTTTATTAAACTAGTAAGAACTCGTTCTTTCTACCACAACTGCAAAGAAGTTTCTTTTCTTCTCCAGTGTATCTAATACTAAAGAACTTCCTATCCATGGAACACGTTGCCATAGGACTGCTTCTATGTGGTCTACAGCATGATCATCTTCAAATTTTTATGTCAATAAATACTTATCAGGAACCGTCCTTATAAGTAATCAAATTGCATTCATTCCATTCCTCATTTTCAATCATCTCATAATATTCTTCATCATTCAACTGACAATCTATCCATCTCATTAACTCTTATCCTCGAGTGGATTTTTGTCTTAATTCTGACACATTAAGAATTATTCTAAACATGTTTCAGACTCTTTTGCTCATCTTGCTTGTTGTTGTTTTTGCAACATTTCGGCCGTTGTACTCTTCAGCCTTCTTCAGAAGTCTTTTTGTCGTAGTTGGTAGCACTGCTACGAATTTTGAACGGAACGCTTTATTTAATCCACCGGGCTAGATTTCCAGAAGATCACATGGCAAAGTTTATCTAAATGAACGTGCTGTAAATTGCTGTAAAAAGTAAACCAAATCCCGGAGCAAAATAATGGAGTTATTCATTGTTCTTTTTAATTGTTTCCATTATTTCAGCTCCAAAGAAAAAAAAGGAAGAAAAGATCAACATCTCTATGACTTCGACATCATCACTACGACAACTTTTACAACTTACACATCATCACTACGACTACTTTTACAACTTACACATCATCACTACGACAACTTTTACAACTTACACATCATCACTACGACAACTTTTACAACTTACACATCATCACTACGACAACTTTTACAACTTACACATCACCACTACGACTACTTTTACAACTTACACATCATCACTACGACTACTTTTACAACTTACACATCACCACTACGACTACTTTTACAACTTCTACATCATCACTACGACTACTTTTACAACTTCTACATCACCACTACGACTACTTTTACAACTTCTACATCATCACTACGACTACTTTTACAACTTCTACATCATCACTACGACTACTTTTACAACTAGACGCCACCACCCATTGAGTGACTGCTTACAATGAGAAGATTACTGGCCATCTGATGGGGATCGAAGAACTATCCACATATTAAAAAAAAAAGAAGAACAAAAAACAACAAACACTCGTTCACCGCAACCGACAATAAAGATATATCATTCTATTTTTCATATGTCATTATTTGTCGTCACTGTTTTAAGCACAGCAGAAATACAACATTGGTAGCATTAAATGTGATCATCCATTTTAGGACTACAGATTGTAAAGGAAATTGATCTTCACTTTTTTTATACTAATGAGTCACCACTTACCAAGGCCAAAAGCCATTCAAGGATATAGGTTAATGAGATTGTCAGTTGAATAATGAACAATACTATGAGAGGATTTGAAGCGATTGATGGAAAAGAATATAATTTCGGCTCGACAAGTGTTTGTTGACATTGTACTTGAAGAAGACCATGTTGTAGTCAGCAGGGAAGCAGTATTGTGTTCCACAAATGGAAAGTGTATGGCAACAAACTCTCTTTGTGAAAGTTCCATTTTGTTTTATGTACACAGAGGAAGAAAGGAAAGTTTTTTTTTGTAGTGGTGGTAGCCAGATGAGTAATTGGTGTGAATATTTTACAGAGATTGGAGCTCAGTTGAGCACCTACCATGAAAATAACGATAGAGTAGAGAAAGACTAACAACGTCGCTTCTGTGAGAACGGAACTGTAGAGAAGAAAACAGATCATCCCTCACTAGATTGCGAAGGCAAGAAAGAGTGCTTTGAGCGGCACCTCCCCAGATGTGGCAGCAGTACTTCATCGTAGGATGTATCTGAATCGTACAGGAGTAAAGGATTGTGTCAGGAATCAGGTACTTTCTGGAGCAGTGGAATGATCCAACCATTTTTTTAGCATCAGATTTAATGTAAGTCTTTCATTTCAAGTTTAGAGTGAAAGTCAGTCCTAGGTACTTATCAAGGCAAAAAGCTTCCTCAAAGAGAGAGAGAGCCATTTATTTCAGAACGAGCATCTGAAAGGAGAGAATCTTGTTTATTTTTTGCTTTGTTTTTTGTTGTTATGGAAATCGCTTCAGACAAGGCACGAAGCCACCTGATGTAAAGAGCTAAAAAAATAATGCTATTTCAATGTCAAAAGCCAATGGTAAGTGATGGATATATTCTGACCCAGAAAACAGCAATTCTTCCCCCTTTCTAAGAAACATCGCTCATGGAATGTGAGGATATTTAGAGATATTAAAAGTAACAAGCCACCTTTTCCCACGTGCTGAAGATTGGAAGAGAGAGAATCAGCAAGATCTTGATCACCAATGCTCTTCAAAGTGCTGCCATAGACAGTTGTGTCGTCTGTGTAGATGTCAATGAACGATTTCAGAATATGATTTGGAAGATCATTGATGAAGATCAGGAAGAAGGTTGGGCCCAGAATCGATCCTTGAGGCATGCCGACATTGATACTGTGTGCTTCAGACATCAACAACGTTTATAGACCTATCGGAGAGAAAGGGTTTGATGGGTGTGAAGACATTGCCAGATATTCCTAGAAAGCTTGTGCAGCAAACCATTGTAGCAAACCTTTGATATGTCAAGGGCTTTCACCCTAGAAATTAAGTCCTAGTTGATTGATTAACTGATTCTGCGTGATATTACTATCAGCACGTCAGTTTTTTTATATCGCAGGACAAAATCCATATTGCTTGTCTTTAAGTAGATTGCTTTTGCTGAGATAATTGACAACTTCTTGATTTATTACAGATTCAAACAGATTCAAACTCATGCGGCACAGGAGACTGATCAGTCTGTACTGAGACACAGGAGACCGATCTCCAGCATTTTTTAATACTGGTCGGACGGACAATGTTTACGAAAGAGATGGAAAACATTTCTCCATTAAATAATGGAACATCTTTGCATTTTCTATGAGTTAGAAAAAGTAATAATTTTACTTGAAGTATGTGCATACTTCAGATAGCTTCACCACCTGCTTGAGAACAGAATTCTACCATATATCACAGTCTCAGACCAGTCTTTCAGCTGTCAGGAACGGCATACCAGTCTCAACTCTTAATTTGGTAGGTTTTTTTTTTTTTAATGTACTAACAAGTCACTGCTTATCAAGGCCCATATGCCGCTCGAAGATAAGGGTTAATGAATTTGTCAGGAGAATAGTAAAACAACAATGTGATGATTGGTACCAATGATTGAGATTGGTCAGAAATTAGATAATTTAAGATGACAGCTGAACAAGAATTTGTTAACATTGGACTTGAAAACGATCATCCTATAGTTAGTTAGGAAGCAGTCTTGTGGTACTGTGTTCCGCAGACGGATAATTCTTGGAAAGAAACTTTGCTCATGGAAGTTCTGTTTAGTTTTAGGTAGACAGAAGGAGAAATGAAAATCATCTACAGTTGTTAGTGGTCGTCCTCTTGATCTTTCTTCAATTGTAAAACAATATGCATATTAGAATACACTTAGTCAAGCGGTAGATTAATGTCGTTAATAAAAGAAAAAAAGCTTCGTTGGTCTGGACACATAAAACACTCGAGTTGTGCCATGAAGATTGTTCGAGATTTGCAAGTCCCCGGTAGATGGGGGAGAAGCCGACCTAAGTTGCTTTCGAGGGAACTGCTGCGAAGAGATTGCATAACATAGGAACTCTCTGCAGTCGACCCTAATAAGTCATTTGTACGCACGTCTTCAGTGCACCGTAGTTAGCAGCTCTGCAATCGGATCCAGTACCACGATCATCAGGAGGAACCACTTTGCAGTTTCGGCCCCTACTCCTCCACTGCATATTTGAAGTGGTGGAGCCCCTCCATCAGGAGGTCGTATTGATACTAGTGTAAGCTACTTTTCTGTCCAACACTCATAAACGATTCACAGTATGTTCATTACCTTCCGCTCAACATATCCCCGAGCTCCCACAGCCAAATGATAGTATTCCACATTCCATCCTTTTTCCTGGCATTCGGTCAGTAGATCCTTCCTGTATTTCGACTCGTTGGCTTCTGTCACTTAATGTGCCTCTATACAATCTACGCAAGCTTTTTACTGGTTTCTTTTTTGCTGTTGGGATCACTTCCCCTTCGATCATATACCTTATCAACATACTGCGAAATCGTTTAGAGTTTCTTGAAGGTGTGGAGTGATATCTGACACGCATGCAACTAGCCAGCTACCTGGACAGAGGCCAACCAGTGTGGATGATGTCCCTCAACCTTTACGTCAATAAAAAAGAAATGATGATGATGATGATGATGATGATGATGATGATGATGATGATGATGATGATGCTGTAGTCTCATATATAGTTGAACGATTGTCAAATACCAAAGGATTAGTTATGCATGAGAAATAGGATTTAACTTTACATCACCTGTCTCCATGATATGAGGTAGATGGTGAATTAATCAATTTAACCACAAATAAGGATTTAAAATATAGACACACACACACACACACACACACACACACACACACACACACATACATATATATATTATCTTATAAGTTCCTTACATTGTAATATTTTATCTGGAATACAAAATTAATGGATAGTTCAAATAGTCTGTAAGGGAATCAACTGTAGTAATAACAAATATAGTGTAAATATGTTGCATCGAAAAAATATAAAAATAGAAAATCTAGTTGACATTTGCATCATTGTTTTCCATTTTTAATCTCTGGCGGAGATGTAAGTGCTCGAGTTAAAAGGTGACTGTTAGATACAAACGTGTGGTAAAAAAAAGGCTGCGGAGTTCAGAAAATAAGGAAGAGGACATTTGAGAGAGGTAGGAAAGAAAGTAAAGACGGGTTTAGATGGTAAAATACTTCATGTTTATCCCACTATGACGTGGATAGGATTTGAATGGCAGGGTCATGGCAACCAATGAAGGAGAAGGAAACTCTGAGTACAAAAGTAACTGAAGTCGGATAGGATGGAGCAAGCCGGAAATTGAATTGTGTAGAAGAAGAAGAAAATGAAGTAAAGAAAAAGAAAAAAAGAAGCAGAAGAGGAGGAGGTAAAGATGAAGACGATGAAGAAGAAGAAGAAAAAGAACAAGATGATGATGAAAAAAGAAAAAGAAGAAGCAAAGAAGAACAAAACGAAACTGATAAAAGAAGAAGAAGAAGAAGAAGAAGAAGAAGAAGAAGAAGGGGGAAAAAGATGAAAAAGAAAAGAAATAATAAAAGAAATGATGATGATGATGATGATGATGATGATGATGATGATGATGATGATGATGATGATGATGATGAAGGGGTAAATAAGAAGAAGAAAAAGAAGAGGAGAAGAAGAAGAAGAAGAAGAAGAAGAAGAAGCAAAGGAGGAGGAGGAAAGAGAAGAAGAAGAAGAAGAAGAAGAAGAAGAAGAAGAAGAAGAAGAAGAAGAAGAAGAAGAGGAGGAGGAGGAGGAGGAGGAGGAGGAGGAGGAGGAGGAAACAGAAGAAGAAGAAGAAGAAGAAGAAGAAGAAGAAGAAGAAGAAGAAGAAGAAGAAGAGGAGGAGGAGGAGGAGGAGGAAACAGAAGAAGAAGAAGAAGAAGAAGAAGAAGAAAAAGAAGATGAAGAAGAAGAAGAAGAAGAAGAAGAAGAAGAAGAAAAAGAAGAAGAAGAGGAGGAGGAAGAGGAAAGAGAAGAAGAAGAAGAAGAAGAAGAAGAAGAAGAAGAAGAAGAAGAAGAAAAAGAAGAAAAACGAAAAAGAAATCTGTTGCTATAAGGTCATTTGCTAAGCCGCTATCTAATCTGCCATAAAGAAGCAGGAATGGAAAGAGAGGAGAGAGAATAAAAGATGCCGAATTGAAAAAAAAATGAAGATAAAAACATAAGAGGAAATCAGAAAAAGGTTTCAATTCGGATGATGAAAGAAGGTGACAGAAAGAAGTAAAAACAAGTGGGAGGAAAAGGAGAGTTTAAGATGGAGGGGGAGTATAAAAAACAATAAAAACAAGGAAACAAAAGAAAAAATTCTATTATGGCAATCTTCTTGATCATCATTGCTGCAAAGTTTAACCATTTTTCTTTTATTTAAATCTGAAATTCATAATGTCTGCCGCAAAGAATGGACTCTTGTGTTTGCATATTGTCTTAAATGTCACATGTCACTTTTTGGAGTCAGTATTGAAATGCAAACGTGCTTACACTCCGCTGGAGACGCGCTTATAGGCAACCATGTTTGTCTTGTAAGTCACAGCCCAATGGTTAGAAAGCCGAACTCATCAAAGAAGGGTTTAAGAAGGCCCCTCTTTTGATAAGCTCCTAGGACTGACTTTCACTCCAGATCTGAAGTGGGAGACTTGCATGCGATCTGTTGCTAAGGTCGCTGGAAAAATGACTGGATCATTCTATCGCTCCAGAAAGTATCTCACTCCTGACACAATCCTCTAGCTGTATTAGTGTCAGGTACATCCTGAGTTAGAGTACTGCTGCCACATTTGGGGATGTGCCACCCAGAACACCCTTTTCATGCCGTAACAGAGTACAAAATCAACTTCAAATTCTAGTTGAGGATGTCCGCTTCTCTTCTTTACAGCCTCTTTCTCACAGAAGAGACGTTGCTAACCTTTCTCTACTCTATTGTTAGTTTCATGGTAGGTGCTCGACTGAGCTCCAATCTAGAGTTTTTTTTTCAAAGAACTGCCCGTTTGTGGAATGCAATACCATTGGGCTGCTTTCCAGCTAACTACATTGTGGTCGTTTTCAAGTTCAATATTAACAGTTTCTTGTTGAGCCGCTCTCTTAAATAATAAAATGTTGCCCAATTAAAACCACTGTCTGTAATCATCAAGGTGTTTGTCTCACCGCCCACCTAACACAAACTCATAATTAACCCTTATCCTCGAGTGACCTTTAGGCTTTGATGAACGGTGAGACATAAAATAAAAAAAATAATAGTTGACTTATTTGCATACTCCAGAGAACTTCGCCACATGCTTGAAAAAAAATTCTGCCACTTATCACAGTCTTAGGCCAGTGTTTCAGATTTCAAGAGCAGCATGCCAATCTCAACTCTTATCTGGCCCATTTCGTGAATTAGATCTTCTTGAAATAATTTCTCTACATAGTCGGAGTTTGGTAATTGGGAAACATGTCCAAACCACGTTAAAGGTTAGGGTTAGGGTTAGGGTTATTCTCATTTTTTCAAATGATGTTGATCGATCTCTTAATATTAAGCCTCTTTCTGATATCTTCATTCAGAATAAAGCCTTTTTCTGATATCTTTATTTCAATTAAGCCTCTTTCTGATATCTATATTTCAATTAAGCCTCTTTCTGATATCTGGTTTTCAATTAAGCCTCTTTCTGATATCTTTATTTTAATTAAGCCTCTTTCTGATATCTGCATTTCATTTAAGCCTCTTTCTGATATCTGCATTTTAATTAAGCCTCTTTCTGATATCTTCATTTAAAATTAAGCCTCTTTCTAATATCTGCATTTTAATAAAGCCTCTTTCTGATATCTTTATTTAAATCAAGCCTCTTTCTGATATCTATATTTTGATTAAGGATCTTTCTGATAGTTACGATTCAATTAAGCCTCTTTCTGATATCAGCATTACAATTAAGCCTCTTTCTGATATCTGCATTACAATTAAGCCTCTTTCTGATATCTTCATTTAAATTAAGCCTTTTTCTGATATCTGCATTACAATTAAGCCTCTTTCTGATATCTTCATTTACAATTAAGCCTCTTTCTGATATCTATATTTCAATTAAGCCTCTTTCTGATATCTGGTTTTCAATTAAGCCTCTTTCTGATATCTTTATTTTAATTAAGCCTCTTTCTAATGTCTTCATTAACAATTAAGCCTTTTTCTGATATCTGCATTTTAATTAAGCCTCTTTCTGATATCTTCATTTAAAATTAAGCCTCTTTCTAATATCTGCATTTTAATTAAGCCTCTTTCTGATATCTGCATTTCAATTAAGCCTCTTTCTGATATCTGCATTACAATTAAGCCTCTTTCTGATATCTTCATTTATAATTAAGCCTCTTTCTTATATCTGCATTTCAATTAAGCCTTTTTCTGATATCTGCATTTTAATTAAGCCTCTTTCTGATATTTTCATTTAAATTAAGCCTCTTTCTGATATTTGCATTTTGATTAAGCCTCTTTCTGATATCTGCATTTCAATTAAGCCTCTTTCTGATATCTGCATTACAATTAAGCCTCTTTCTGATATCTACATTTCAATTAAGCTTGTTTCTGATATCTTCATTTAGGATTAAGCCTCTTTCTGATATCTTCATTTATAATTAAGCCTCTTTCTGATATCTGCATTTAAATTAAGCCTCTTTCTGATATCTGCATTTCAATTAAGCCTTTTTCTGATATTTGCATTTTTATTAAGCCTCTTTCTGATATCTATATTTACATTAAGCCTCTTTCTGATATCTTCATTTTAATTAAGCTTCTTTCTTATATCTTTATTTACAATTAAGCCTCTTTCTGATATCTTCATTTCAATTTAGCCTCTTTCTGATATTTGCATTTCAATTAAGCCTCATTCTGATATCTTTATTTCAATTAAGCCTCTTTCTGATATCTATATTTCAATTAAGCCTCTTTCTGATATCTGCATTTTAATTAAGCCTTTTTCTGATATCTTCATTTCAATTAAGCCTCTTTCTGATATCTGCATTACAATTAAGCTTCATTCTGATATCTTCATTACAATTAAGCCTCTTTCTGATATCTGCATTTCATTTAAGCCTCTTTCTGATATCTACATTTCAATTAATCCTCTTTCTGATATCTGCATTTCAAGTAAGCCTCTTTCTGATATCTGCATTTCAATTAAGCCTCTTTCTGATATCTGCATTACAATTAAGCCTCTTTCTGCTATCTACATTTCAATTAAGCTTGTTTCTGATATCTTCATTTAGGATTAAGCCTCTTTCTGATATCTTCATTACAATTAAGCCTTTTTCTGATATCTGCATTTCAATTAAGCCTCTTTCTGATATCTTCATTACAATTAAGCCTCTTTCTGATATCTGCATTTCAATTAAGCCTCTTTCTGATATCTTCATTTCAATTAAGACTCTTTCTGATAACTTCATTTCAATTAAGCCTCTTTCTGATATCTTCATTTCAATTAAGACTCTTTCTAATATCTTTATTTTAATTAAGCCTCTTTCTGATATCTTCATTTACAATTAAGCCTCTTTCTGATATCTTCATTTTAATTAAGCCGATTTCTGATATCTTTATTTCAATTAAGCCTCTTTCTGATATCTATATTTTAATTAAGCTTCTTTCTGATAACTTCATTTCAATTAAGCCTCTTTCTGATATCTGCATTTCAATTAAGCCTCTTTCTGATATCTGCATTTCAATTAAGCCTCTTTCTGATAACTGCATTTTAATTAAGCCTCTTTCTGATATCTGCATTTCAATTAAGCCTCTTTCTGATATCTTCATTTTAATTAAGCCTCTTTCTGATATCTGCATTTTAATTAAGCCTCTTTCTGATATCTGCATTTAAATTAAGCCTCTTTCTGATATCTTCATTTAGGATTAAGCCTCTTTCTGATATCTTCATTTAAATTAAGCCTCTTTCTGATATCTTCATTTATAATTAAGCCTCTTTCTGATATCTGCATTTAAATTAAGCCTCTTTCTGATATCTGCATTTCAATTAAGCCTCTTTCTGATATCTGCATTTAAATTAAGCCTCTTTCTGATATCTTCATTTATAATTAAGCCTCTTTCTGATATCTGCATTTCAATTAAGCCTCTTTCTGATATCTTTATTTAAATTAAGCCTCTTTTAGATATCTGCATTTCAATTAAGCCTCTTTCTGATATCTGCATTTCAATTAAGCCTCTTTCTGATATCTTCATTTATAATTAAGCCTCTTTCTTATATCTGCATTTCAATTAAGCCTCTTTCTGATATCTGCATTTCAATTAAGCCTCTTTCTGATATCTTCATTTAAATTAAGCCTCTTTCTGATATCTGCATTTCAATTAAGGCTCTTTCTGATATCTACATTTCAATTAAGCTTGTTTCTGATATCTTCATTTAGGATTAAGCCTCTTTCTGATATCTTCATTTATAATTAAGCCTCTTTCTGATATCTGCATTTAAATTAAGCCTCTTTCTGATATCTGCATTTCAATTAAGCCTTTTTCTGATATTTGCATTTTTATTAAGCCTCTTTCTGATATCTATATTTACATTAAGCCTTTTCTGATATCTTTATTTCAATTAAGCCTCTTTCTGATATCTTCATTTTAATTAAGCTTCTTTCTTATATCTTTATTTACAATTAAGCCTCTTTCTGATATCTGCATTACAATTAAGCCTTTTTTTGATAACTGCATTTCAATTAAGCCTCTTTCTGATATCTGCATTACAATTAAGCCTCTTTCTGATATCTACATTTCAATTAAGCTTGTTTCTGATATCTTCATTTAGGATTAAGCCTCTTTCTGATATCTTCATTACAATTAAGCCTTTTTCTGATATCTGCATTTCAATTAAGCCTCTTTCTGATATCTTCATTACAATTAAGCCTCTTTCTGATATCTGCATTTCAATTAAGCCTCTTTCTGATATCTTCATTTCAATTAAGACTCTTTCTGATAACTTCATTTCAATTAAGCCTCTTTCTGATATCTTCATTTCAATTAAGACTCTTTCTAATATCTTTATTTTAATTAAGCCTCTTTCTGATATCTTCATTTACAATTAAGCCTCTTTCTGATATCTTCATTTTAATTAAGCTTCTTTCTGATATCTGCATTTCAATTAAGCCTCTTTCTGATATCTTCATTTTAATTAAGCCTCTTTCTGATATTTTCAACATCCAACAATAACATCAACAATATCAATATTAAATTAATTAAATCAAAATTCTCTCAAAGTTTCTATCATGTTTATGTCAGTATTAAAAGAGCTTGTGCATATCCCGCCCTCCACCAGTTTAAAGGAATGGGTGTGGGTTTTTTTTAGTTTTTTTTTTTGCAATTGTACACAAAGAATATATAAAAGTTTATTTTTCCAAGAAATTGAATAACAAAAATTAGCTGGAAGAGGATCATATGTAGCGTGCGCTCTTTAATAATGGCATTATCATAATTTCTATAGCAATTCGTGTGTTAAAAGTTGATAGATGTGCAAATTTTTCCCACAAGAGGCTCTGCTGTAGAGCCAGACGAAATTGTTAAATTGTTAAAATCCTTAAGGCTTTTCAATGCCCCAAAATAAATTAGCCGTAAGATAATTCCTCTCGAGGATTATCAGGCTGTGTTCAATCTGCCGTAACAGATAAGCTTCATTTCCTAATAACATTCCCAAAGGTAAAAAAAAAAACATCTCCAAAGGTAAAAAAAAAAACATCTCCAAAGGTAAAAAAAAAAACATCTCCAAAGGTAAAAAAAAAAACATCCCCAAAGGTAAAAAAAAAAACATCTCCAAAGGTAAAAAAAATAACATCTCCAAAGGTAAAAAAAATAACATCTCCAAAGGTAAAAAAAATAACATCTCCAAAGGTAAAAAAAATAACATCTCCAAAGGTAAAAAAAAAACATCCCCAAAGGTAAAAAAAAAAACATCTCCAAAGGTAAAAAAAAAAACATCTCCAAAGGTAAAAAAAAAAACATCTCCAAAGGTAAAAAAAAAACATCCCCAAAGGTAAAAAAATAACATCTCCAAAGGTAAAAAAAATAACATCTCCAAAGGTAAAAAAAATAACATCTCCAAAGGTAAAAAAAATAACATCTCCAAAGGTAAAAAAAATAACATCTCCAAAGGTAAAAAAATAACATCTCCAAAGGTAAAAAAAAAAACATCTCCAAAGGTAAAAAAAAAAACATCCCCAAAGGTAAAAAAAATAACATCTCCAAAGGTAAAAAAAAAACCATCTCCAAAGGTAAAAAAAATAACATCTCCAAAGGTAAAAAAAATAACATCTCCAAAGGTAAAAAAAATAACATCTCCAAAGGTAAAAAAAAAAACATCTCCAAAGGTAAAAAAAAAAACATCTCCAAAGGTAAAAAAAAAAACATCCCCAAAGGTAAAAAAAATAACATCTCCAAAGGTAAAAAAAAAACATCCCCAAAGGTAAAAAAAATAACATCTCCAAAGGTAAAAAAAAAACATCTCCAAAGGTAAAAAAAAAAACATCTCCAAAGGTAAAAAAAATAACATCTCCAAAGGTAAAAAAAATAACATCTCCAAATGTAAAAAAAAAAACATCTCCAAAGGTAAAAAAAAAACATCTCCAAAGGTAAAAAAAAAAACATCCCCAAAGGTAAAAAAAAAAACATCTCCAAAGGTAAAAAAAAAACATCTCCAAAGGTAAAAAAAAAAACATCTCCAAAGGTAAAAAAAATAACATCTCCAAAGGTAAAAAAAATAACATCTCCAAAGGTAAAAAAAATAACATCTCCAAAGGTAAAAAAATAACATCCCCAAAGGTAAAAAAATAACATCTCCAAAGGTAAAAAAAAAACCATCTCCAAAGGTAAAAAAAAAAACATCTCCAAAGGTAAAAAAAAAAACATCTCCAAAGGTAAAAAAAAAAAACATCTCCAAAGGTAAAAAAAATAACATCTCCAAAGGTAAAAAAAATAACATCTCCAAAGGTAAAAAAAATAACATCCCCAAAGGTAAAAAAAAAACATCTCCAAAGGAAAAAAAAAAAACATCTCCAAAGGTAAAAAAAATAACATCCTCAAAGGTAAAAAAAAAACTGTAGCTTGATAGAAGAGTAAATTATTTCCTGATTGCAGAAAGAAAAAAAAATTCCAATTTTCAGATGATGAAGATAAAGATTAGGAGAGAGAGCGAAGAAAAGGAAGGAAAGAAAAAAACGCATTTCTGCTGACAAGATCTGATCAAGGCCAATAGTTACTCAAGGATAAGGGTTAATGAGATGGATAGATTAACAGGTGAATTATGAAGAATATTTTGAGAGGATTGAAAATGAAGAATCGAATGAACAAAATTCCTAAGAACGGTTTATGACAAGTATTTGTTGACATTGGATTTGAAGACGACCATGTTGTAGCCTATAGGGAAACAATCCCGTGGTAATGTGTTTCAAAGAGTGGAAGTTCTTGGAAAGAAACTCTGTTCATGGAAATTCCGTTTGATGGAAGAAGAAAGGAAAGTTCTTTGCAATTGTGATAATAAGACGAGTTCTTGCTGTGAATGTCTTACAAGGAGGAAACAGATTGGAGCTCAGTCGAGCACCTTCCATGGAAATAACGATAGAGTAGAGAAAGACTAGCAACGTCTCTTCTGTGAGAAGGGGGCTTTAGGTAACAGAAGAAATTGTCCCCCACTAGCATGTGAAGTCGATTCTGTACTCTGTGAAAGCAAGACAGACTGCTCTGGGTGGCACCTCCCCAGATGTGGCAACAGTACTCCATCTTTAGGGCGCATCTGACTATTACATTGGTAAAGGATTACATCAGGAGTCAGATAATTTCGGGAGCGGTAGAATAATTCAAAAGATTTTCCAGCAACCGTAGTAACAGATTCTTTTTACAAAATTGCCATCAGCTGTTCGTATATTGGTGGGTATGTCCCTACTTACTTGCCTCCCCACGAGGGTAGAGTTAAACACACGGTCGATTTTTAATGTGGTGGACATCTGACTCTACAAAAAGGAGCACTCTGGATTGAGGACAACAAAAAAAATTTGCTTCAGTCTAGAAAGATTTCTCTTTCACTGACCGAGGACTGAACAAATGAAGTGTAGTATCAAAAACAGATACTGCACTTTGATCCTTACATCAGCTAGTGTTTATTCTGTTGAAAAATATTCGTAGAGAGAATTGACATAAGTTAAGTCATAAATAGGATGTGTTGTAGACAAGGGGGCAGCAGGGTTCAGGAGATTGACCCTTCAGGCAAATCGACTCGGTGTGGGAAACAGATTTAGCAGAAATAACGTCAGATGAGAAGTTCTTAGTCAGAATGGAAAATGCATTGCAAGCAGACGTATTTTATCCTGAAAACTATTAAAATTAACGAAGCTTATGACTAAGTGTCTTCATTTGTTCGTCTCTCTTTGCCTTTTTGCTCCCCCCCCCCCCACCTTCTTTGGTGAGACTGTGTTTCGAGATCCAAATTAATGAATATCAGTTTAGTGCCAAACTTACGATATTGAATTATTTTTCCTCCAAAAATTAAAATATTTTCGTACAATAAATAAATTAAGAGAAAGGGGAGGAGGAGGTGCGTCTATGTGTGAAAAAAAATGAAAGTAAATATAGTCCCAAGTAACACCGGATAAGGTACAGCTAGTCTAGAGTTTTGGAGATAGACCACAATAACATATATATTTTGAAACTACATTAACAAGTACTTGAAAAAGTATATTTCATTTGGATCAAAGGGATTGCAATAATAATAATAATAATCTTTAGAGAGAGTAGAAAGTTGACCTTGGGTTTACTTCGTAACTCTCACTTCCCTTATTTTGTCCTTTAGTCCTCACATTCCATGAACGATGTTACTGACAAAGGAGGAATAATTGCTGTTTTAGGAATCGGAATCTATCCATCTAACACTTATCATTGGCTAGTTTTTAACCTTGAAGTAGTTTTTTTAGCTCCTTACATCAAGTGGCGTCATGCCTTGTCTGGAGCGACTTCCATAAAAAAAATAAAAAATATATATTTTTTTAAAGACTCACACACACATGTGGTGGCACCAGTCTCGGCTGCTACCACACAAAATGGTCATGAAGGGTAAAGGAGGATGGAAAGACCAAGGAGGGAGAGCACCATCCACACCTCCACTGGAAGGGTGCGGAAAGAACTAAAAGATTGGGATAGGCATATTGCCACTCAAATTGCAAAGAAAACCAACGGCCAGTACCAACGGAATATCAATGGTAAACGGCTGTTGTGAAAATGAAAAATGACTTGCAATGGTTATCGAAAGATGTGGAGAGTGGTGTAAATCTGGGATGACTTTTTGTCACTCAGATTCCAGGGAACTCTACTTACTATTGCCAGTGAGTAATCACTGATAATTAGTCGTGTGTAAACCCCTAGCGAGTAAATAATAATAATAATAATAATAATAATAATAATAATAATAATGATAAAAATAATAATAATAACAGAACAAGTCAGCCATCCCTCTCTTAGCTATCTATGTATATCTCTCACCTCCTCACTGTTGATTCAACCACTCTCTTGTAGAGTTAATGAGAAGATGTCAGATCGCCATTTTGTAGTAGGAAGTTGCTGCGCCTGTATCCGTCCTACTGACCTCGTTTGATATGAAGAAAAAGGGTCACCAAGTTTTGATTAAAAGGAGAAACTTTATTCTCTACAATTAAAATCAATTTTATTCCAACTGTTTACTCGACACAACAAACCAACGGTCCGGAAAGAATTATGAAAACAGGAATACTAATAGGTTAAGTTCGTTGGCATATATGAAATGGAATTGAGTCTATATGTTTCATCTCGTCTAGCAAAGCCATTGCTAGAGACGAGGAGAGAAATATAACGTCTTGTTGCATTGACGACTCAAACGGGACCGTTTTTAATTCACGGGGAAAAAAGGTTTAGATGGAAGCAGAAGTTACCTCCTACACGAACAGTATCGCCCGCGAGTGACAATATTCAAGTGTGTTCTTACCTATTCACATACTAATCACTCCGCGAGTGAGAACATTCAAGTGTGTTCTTACCTATTTACATACTAATCACTCCACGAGTGAGAACATTCAAGTGTATTATTACCTAACCATATACTAATCACTCTGCGAGTGAGAACATTCAAGTGTATTATTACCTAACCATATACTAATCACTCCGCGAGTGAGAACATTCAAGTGTATTATTACCTAACCATATACTAATCACTCTGCGAGTGAGAACATTCAAGTGTATTATTACCTAACCATATACTAATCACTCCGCGAGTGAGAACATTCAAGTGTATTATTACCTAACCATATACTAATCACTCTGCGAGTGAGAACATTCAAGTGTATCATTACCTATCCACATACTAATCACTCCACATGTGAGAACATTCAAGAGTGTTCTTTCTTAACCACATACTAATCACTCCGCGAGTGAGAACATTCAAGTGTGTACTTACCTATCCACATACTAATCACTCCGCGAGTGAGAACATTCAAGTGTATTATTACCTAACCATATACTAATCACTCCGCGAGTGAGAACATTCAAGTGTATTATTACCTAACCATATACTAATCACTCTGCGAGTGAGAACATTCAAGTGTATCATTACCTATCCACATACTAATCACTCCACATGTGAGAACATTCAAGAGTGTTCTTTCTTAACCACATACTAATCACTCCGTGAGTGAGAACATTCAAGTGTGTTCTAAACTATCCACATACTAATCACTCCGCGAGTGAAAACATTCAAGTGCGTTCTAAACTATCCACATACTAATCACTCCGCGAGTGAGAACATTCAAGTGCAAAAGAAAATAGTCTGTAATTATGTAACCGCTGTACTCAAATATTTCTTAATGTCTCTGTGAGCGTGTAGAGAAAGAATGACTCTTTCTTTTTCAGTGTTGCCATCTAATTTACATAGTGTCTGTACACACTATAAACATGTATGTAAATTAGATGGCAAAATAATGTATTTTTCTTTTTACTCAATACAGAATTAAAGAGACTTATTATTTTTAGTTATGCAAGAAGAATGATGTCACAGTTTATGAATTTTCAACGAAATCAAAGCAGAATTAATCGTTGCAGTGGTCACTGGTACGTATTGTATATTATAAAACAGATCAACCAACTGGTCATTGCCCTGGCCCTCCAGACAAACAATAACATAGTTATCATTAAATAATAAGATGCTAGAACTATTCTAGGTCGCGCTTATGTGTTTTTCTGTGTTGGTCTTTTTTACAGTGTAGCCTTGAGAAAAGACCGTTTCGCTCTGTCAAAAGAAATCCATGGGGGATGAAAAAAGAGAAACGTAAGCTCGTCTTAAAAAATAAAAATAAAATAAATAAAAAAATAATAAATAAATAAAAAATAAATAAATGAATAGAAAATAAATAAATAAATAAATATAAAATAAAAAAATAAATAAATAAATAAATAAAAAACGAGGGGAAGAAACTCAAGAAATCTCTTTCTTTTTATTTTACTACGTTCATGAATGAGCAGCTTATCTGGATGCTTCTTCTGGCAGAAGAGTGACGTAGGCATCTAACTTTTGCACAGGCGCAAGTGGATGTGCCGATCGTCACGTATAGAAAGAGAGATAAAAGAAAGACAGTTTTATTCGGTGAAGACATGCTGATGATTTGCACTGAGTATAGAAATAATTCTCAACCTGGAGGTACTTGGCTCCTGCAGAAAAAATGTCAAATGCTAAGATAGGAATTTTATTCAGAAGAGGAACCTCAAACTGTTACATATATATATATATATATATATATATATATATATATATATATATATATATATATATATATATATATATATATATGCATTTTAATATTAAATATATATATATATATGTATGTATAGTACATGTATTATATTTGTTTCTATGTATGTTAATCCAATGAAACTCTAGTATTTATAAAAAGTGCTCAATAACAAGTAGAGCTGTTTTCTTAGTTCACATTTTATTTATACAACATTATTGGTTACATATGTGCATACATGTTTCGGTTGTATTCTCTAACGATTTATTTTCTCTAAAGGTCTGAAGAAGTTGACTCTTGATAGATGGGACAACTGAAACATGTATGCACATATGTAACCAATAATGTTTGTATAAAAATTTACATATATATATATATATATATATATATATATATATATATATATATATATATATATTTTTGAATATTAAAGTGCTTTTTCACCTACCGACGACGTGTAGGAGTGTTTGTTACAGGCCGTGCGCATGGCCTAGAATCACAAGACAAACGCTCAGGACCACACGGCCGTGAGAAATCGACACAAACAGTAATTGAAATAAAGGTACACTTACCCGTGAAGCAAGGGAAGTGTCTTGTCATCTGCAGTATTCAACGCTCCAGTGGAACTATATATATATATATATATATATATATATATATATATATATATATATATATATATATATATATATTCCATGAACGTTATGCTTGATTTGTTTTCTTTATAAATGCCTTTAATCGTGGTTTCTGAAGAGCAGCGTATAATTGCGTTTAATTGTAGCATATTGCACGTTGTGAAACAATTGTAATCAATTCTGCCATTGCAATAAATAAATGAGAAACGACTGAATTATGATCATTGAAATTTGGATAATCAGTGTCGTATAGTAGGGCAGGGGTAGAGGCGCCGACTGTCAGCTCGACGGTTGAGTTTCAATTCCGGCTTGAGGTACTAACTGGTCTAGCTGTACTGAAGAGCTGTGATACAGCGAAACAGTCTGTATGTGGATGACTATATATATATATATATATATATATATATATGACTCTTTACGACTATTTTGTGTGGTTTCAGCCGAGGCTGTTGCCACCATATTTTTTTTTTGGGGGGGGGGATGACATTTTTTGCAGTTTCTGTTCCTTTGGTTTCATGCGGTGGCATTTTTCCTGCGTTTGTGTTTTCTTTCTATTGTAACTTCCATATGCCTGGTTACTGTTCGTAGCTTATGTTGGTTGGTTTCTGCATTCGAGGATTTTCCTTGAGATTGCAGCTGTTTTGATCATTGCTGTCCTTTGTATGGTCTCAGTGATCCCTTTGATTCCAATTTCTCCCAGTTTTTTTAGACTGTTCCTAGTGCTCCTACAATTATTGGTATTATATTGACTTTCTTCATGCACCATATCCCTTTCAATTGATATTCACTCTGTGGTTTGCAGGATTTTTCCCTCTTGTTAACTATTATGACATCCGGTCTCCTTGCTTGTGTGAGTTTATCTGTTTGCGCCTCTATGTCCCAGAGGATTTTGTGATTTTCGTTTTCCAGTACTCTCTCTGGTTTATGTTTAAACCATTTGTCCGCATGTTCGAAATGCAGTTGTTTGCATAGTTCTCAATGTACTGCTTTCCCCACGCAGTCATGTCTGTTCTTGTATTCTTTTTGGGTTAGTTTGCTATATTCACTTATCATATGATTTACTGTTTCGTCTCTTTGTTCACACAGTCTGCATTTACTGTTTTTTGGGGTTTTATCTATTTTAGCTTTAATGTAGTTAGTCCTAATCTTGGTGGAAGTCAACGCAAAGTTAAGAAAAGGCTTGGTGAACATAAAAGAGATATAAAAAATGACAATTCCCTAAATGTAATATTCTCTATTATTATAATTTGAAACACCAAAATACATTTGTATTATAATTTGAACCATCAAGATACAGTGTATTATATTTGAATCATCAAAATATATTTGTATTATAATTTGAACTACCAAGAATACATTTGTATCATAATTTGAATCACCAAAATACATTTTATTATAACTAGAACCACAACAGTACATTTGTATTAAAATTTGAACCACCAAGATACAGTGTATCATAATTTGAATCACCAAAATACATTTTTATTATAACTAGAACCACAACAGTACATTTGTATTAAAATTTGAACCACCAAGATACAGTGTATCATAATTTGAATCACCAAAATACATTTTTATAATAACTAGAACCACAACAGTACATTTGTATTAAAATTTGAACCACCAAGATACAGTGTATTATAAGTTGAACCACCAAAATACATTTGTATTATATTTTAACCATCATGCAACTAACCTGGCATACCAAATTTGGTACAATTCTATCAGTAGTTTTACAGCCATGATTAATTCACACATGCACACAGACAGAAAAACACATATGCACACATATGCACACACACAAACAAAATGATAAATCATAACATAGATTCAATTATACTTATCAGCAATATTTACCTAGCACAGATAAGTAAATCTTATAACCTCAATCCTAAGAGGCCATCCTCCCAGGCATTACTTTCTTCAGGAGGGGCAGGTTCATTGTCAGTCACCTGAAGCACTCTCACTTGTGACAGACTACAAAGAGAAATGAGCTCATTTTTGCAGGTAACTTCTGCCATAACCACACCCCACATCAAGCTCAAATCTGTGCTTCTTCCAAGTCGAAGGAAACTAGTTAAATACTTACCATTATTTGATCACGTTAATTCTGTAAATGGCGTCCAAATGATCAGCCTTGTACGAATGCGGATAGTGAAAATAGTCCTTTTATTTTTGGTGTAGAGGTTGAGTTAAAGAGAAGCTATAATATAATTATAACAAGCAAATTATATAGGGTCCCATCGCAGCGTGAAGTGTATAATCATTGGGAAAGGGTGAAAAGCTGATTGTTTGATCAGGGCTATTAGCTATGATAGCGGTGATTTGGAGAAAGGTTTAGCCTGATCATACACGTTGGTTTATTGTAGGTCTGTTCTTTTTATTAATGGGTCACCACTTATCAAGGCCAGAAGCCATTCGAGTATAAAGATTAATGAGATGGCTGAATTGCAAGTTGAATTAGGAAGAATATTATGAGAGGATTGAAACTTTCTTTCATCTTGGATGTTATTCTCGGCCAATGTAAGCTCCGAACTTTTTCAGGTACGTCTTTATGCTGAACTCGGGAATCTGTACGGAATTTCAATCAGAACCCTTTATTTAATCCACGGGGGTAGCTTGATCTTGTTCAATGAGCCATCACTTGGTAAAAGTCCTTACGCAAGGACCCATGGCGCAACGGATATAAGTACTAATTAATAATCAGTTCTAAGTAATAGTCTTGTGAAGGTTGAAGGTTCAATCCTCAGTGCAGGCGATACTAAGAATACAATTAAGAATTACTTAAGATTTCTACCTCGTCATGGCTGATGGAACAAGAACTAGCTACTCTTATCATCATCATCATCATCATCATCGGTTTAACGTCCGTTGGCATGTGTTGGACGGCCTTTAGAAATTGACTTATAGACTAATCTATCTCTGGTCAGATCCGTATTTATCCCTCTTTCCCTCGGGTCTATTTTTATCATTTCCTCCCATGTTTTCCTTGGCCTTCTCTTGAGAACTGAACCTGTTATCTCAACTGTTCTACATCTACTAACCCAAGAACTCTCATCCACTCTTTAAATGTTGAAATACCATCGAAGTCTCCTCTTCTGCTCCCATCTTCCTCATATACTGTCAAGATTTAATCTTCCTCTGAGATCATCAGATCTAAGCCTGTCTTTAAGACTCACATTACACATTTATCGTATCAGTCTCGTATTATTTTTCTCCATGCAATGCATGTCCTCAACCCTCACTGGCCAGGTTTTACAAGTATTTATTGGCTTGTATTTATTGACACTGAATTTAAAGACGACCATGTTGTAGCTTGCAAGGAAGCAGTCCTGTAAGAAGGTGTTCTACAGATGGTAAGTATTTGGAAAGAAAGAACCATTTTTTTCTTTCACCTATATGTTCCGTTTTATACTGATTGATTGTGGGATACTCAAGCTACAAGTGATTAATAGAAGGTGTGTTCAAAAACTATCCAGACTGGATGTATATTTATCCAAAGCAAAAATAACAATGGAAAATAAGAAGTTAGGGTTAGGGTTAGGGTTAGGATTAGGGTTAGGGTTAAGGTTAGGATTAGGGTTAGGGTTAGGGTTAGGGTTAGGGTTAGGGTTTGAAAAAATAAAGACAATTAAATGCAGAGAACAACAAACCACTGTTGTCTGCTTTTGGAAACACTTTTTTAGAAATATATTGCTTCCGACCCCCCTTTTGAGGAAGTGATAATTATCGGACGACCTCTATCTGTAATTATTCAGGGTGCTATCGGCCATGACAATCAGTGGTTGGAAAAGTTTCTTATAGTTGTTAAAGGAAAATATCTTTGTCTTGTTAGCATTAAATGGGATCAACCACTTTTGCCTCCTATGCTACTACAGGCTGGAGGTCATTTTCTAAGGATTCAGCCATTGCTTTGCATGTGTGGACATTTTATATTACCCCTGCAGAGCGCCATTCTTGTAAGAACTGAAGTTAGAGACATTACACTCTATTGACTAATATTCCAGCATTATGTCTTCGATGTAAGATTCCGTTGTAATACGTACAAGTGCACTTATTTGTAAGACTTCCTATGAGGGTGAGCGGGTGTGGTTAAGATGTTATCATATGCTATGATCTTTCTCAGAAGCACACTAGTAACATTTATGACTTAATGTTAAAACAACATAAGAGGGAAAGGTTTCACAGTTCTTTGATACAACAGTCACATACATATAAATAAATAAATACACGTTGTTTTTTTTATTATAGAGTGGAGGGGGGGGTGCTGTATCGTACACCAACGGTTAATAGAATAAATACACTCGAACAAAAAAAGGTTAGGAAATAAACTATGTATCTTCTTATTCTCGCTCTCACATTACACCGATAACACAGGAAATAACAAACACAAATACAACATATTTATAATCGTTTCCGGTCTCAGTTCATTCTTGTCATGACGAATCTCATCAACCTACAAGATCAATCCTTTTTGAAATCTCACTTCCGCCGGAAGTCGTACCTTTTTGAAAAGAGTTCAAAGACTGGCTACTCGAATGGTGCAAGGTCTATGAGATCTGCTATACGAAAGCCAACTCAATAAACTTTTCTCTCTTGAATGCTGATGATTAAACAGTGATCTCATTTTGGCTACAATTTCCTCAATCGTCTTTACGATATACTTCAGGAACTATTATTCACTCCTGCACCAGAAAAAGGTCTACGCGCACACCAGAAGAAACTATTTCACCGCCGATTTCGATTGAACCGGAGGAGGGTTGCCTTCTCAGTCAGGATTCCTGGACGTTGGAATAAACTCACAAGAGAGGTAATAAATGCGTCAACAACGCAGCAATTCAAGGTGAATTTGGACAGGTGCTGGGCTACTGTATCCTCTATGCCTTTTGAAATTTCACTTCCGCCGGAAGTCGTACTTCCGTCCTTTGGGATTCATGTCCAGAGTTGAAAATGCTTTTCTGTTTCGCTTCCTAGAGCGTCTCTGTTCTGGTGATACTTGAGGTTTCGGTACATGAAATAAATCATAAATTACCTTCATAAGCTATTCTCTACAATGAGTTGATTCAGCTGTATCCCTCTTTTAAAGCTGGTTATATCATCATCATCATCAACAACAACAACATCCATTTCATAATCTTATTTCTTAGGAGTCTAACGTTTTCTGGCAGTTTGCAATCTCGGTCTCCAAGCTTGGTGGTCTGGAGCATTGAGTCCATTTAAATTCCATTAAGATCCTTGTTGATTGTTTGCATCAAATTTTTCTTGTCTCATCCAACTTTCCTCCGGTCTTCTACCTTAAGATCTTTGCATGTTCTTATCCAAACCCTGTTGCCGAGGCTGAATATACTAAAGCTAGATGAACTCCTGACGGGCAGTCAGCTACGTTGATTTGGTTCTGAGAGCAGCGATTCTTGGATAAAAAAATGCAGAAACCTTGGGGTGGAAGACCGGAGGAAAGTACAAAAATAGCCATTTTTCCTGGTAGGAGCGCCTCAGGCGATTGGCAATGAACTACTAACCCACTTTTGAAAAAGAGGAGGTAATGCCTTGGAGGTGTGCGTCTTAGGACCAAGCCAGACCATACCTCATCCAGACAAAGAAAAGTCTGGTACTGCTATAGCAGGTTGTCGGATTGATTGCTGAAGAAAACCTCGGCTGGTATGAAACAGCCGTGGGGTCAATGTTTAACTTTGGTTTTATAGTATTAAGACGAATAGTCTGAATCACTCCTGAAGGTGGGGAAAGACAACTCCCCTCGAGGGGCACTGTCTGGGTACAAAAATAGCCATAAACAGACCAATTGCTATTTCCCTGTAGGGTCGTTTCAGGTGATGATCAATAACCCCTCCCAAGAGAAGAGGTAATTCCTGGGAGGGTATATTTCCTAGAACCGAGCTGCACCATAGCTTATCCCAACAAAAAAAAGAGTGTGGTACTGCCACGAACCTCAGTTGATATGAAAAAGGGGTGAGACCTGAACCATTCCTGTCCAGAACGCTAGACTGCAACGCGCTTATACACCTTGTGGAGTATTGATTTACTCCTCTCCAGGAGTTAGGCACAAGGCCAGTTTTTATCTTACTCCCACAAGTAAGATGTGACCCAAGGTCGGGTCGGGAAAGTGGGGTTTAAAAATTGCCTGGGCAGCCCGGCAGCATTCCCCGGTAAGGGCACCTCAGACAGTAAGCAATAAACTTACTCCTCCCTAAAGAGGGGAGGCGAAGCCTGGGAGGGTGGACCTCCTAGAACTGCACAGGACAGACCCATAGACCGGCGGAATTAAGCCCCGAAGGACAAGACAATACCAGTCTATGGGGTGCAGTATCCATCGGAACAGATACTACACTTTGATCTTAGCCAAAAGGCCAAGACTTACAGCACCTTGTATTCCCAAATAGTTACCCATCTAAGTACTAACCAGACCCAACATTGCTTAACTTAAGTGATCTGACCAAAACTGATGTGGCAACATAATTTAGCCGTAAAACATTATATTCCATTATTTGCAGTGAACTGGAGAGAATTCGGAGTACAGCTGGTATAGCAGAGGTTGCATCACATTTTGAGACAGGAGTAAGGGTAGTACAAATACAGCTTTTTTCTTTCTAATTTAATCCTCCACCTCTGACCCCTTTCTTTCATTTATCCTTTCATTCTGTCTTTTTCTGATTCTTTCTTTCTTTTCTCTCTTCCTTCCTTTCTTTCTTTTTCTTTCTTTCCTTTTTCCCTCTTCCTTTCTTTCTTCCCTTTCTCTCTTTCTTCCTTTCTTTCTCTCTTCCTTCCTTTCTTTCTTTCTTTTTCTTTCTTTCCTTTTTCCCTCTTCCTTTCTTTCTTCCCTTTTTCTCTTTCTTTGTTTCTTTCTTTCTTTCTCTCTTCCTTCCTTCCTTCCTTTCTTTCTTTCTTTCTTTCTTTCTTTCTCTCTTCCTTCCTTTTTTTATTTCTTTCTTTCTTTTTCTTTCTCTCTTTTTACCCTCTTCATTTATTTTTTCTCTTTCCTATCCTTCTTTTTTCTTCCTTATCTCTCTTCTTTTCTTTCTTCCCTTTCTCTCTTCCTTTCTTTCTACTCTTTTTCTCTCTTCCTCTCTTTCTTTCCCTTTCTTTCTTTCTTTCTTCCCTTTCCTTCTTCTTTTCTGTCTTCCTTTTGCTTCGACCTTTCTTTCTTTTTCTATCGTTTCCTTCCTTCCTTCATCTCTTCTTACCTTCCATCCTTTATTTCCTTGCAAGATTAGAAACTCATCACTGACATTGCGAAGATTCCATCTTCTAAGATTCCATCTCAGATAAAAAAAATTCCATGCAATTCTTCATCATTTACTTACCTCAGAAAAGAACATGTTTGAGGCCAAACAAAACCCAAATTCAGTTTCTAATTGTTGACAAACTTGAAAAAATCCTACCAAAACTTATACATATATATATATATATATATATATATATATATATATATGTATATACAGACTCCTTGTGAAAGCACCTTTACCGAGGGGATCCATTGTCTGTAGAGAATAAGGTTTATTTTCTTATATATATATATATATATATATATATATATATATATATATATATATATATATATATATATACAAGTAATTTATTTGAAAACTATATGTTACATATTTCAGAATCGTACCACGGTTTCATCTAGATGGGCTGACTTTTTTAATTTTTTAAAAGTCTATAACCTGAAACGAGATCAAAACCAAAATTTTGTTTTTTATCTCATTTCAGTACGCTGACGATTCCCTTTGGGTATAGACTTTTAAAAAAATTTTAAAAGTCAGCCCATCTGGATGAAACCGGGATACGATTCTGAAATATGTAACATATAGTTTTCAAATAAATTATATGTCTCAGCTCTCACTCTTCTGCGATCGAGCACTTTATTGATTTATTTTCAATATAACTTGACACCCTATATATATATATATATATATATATATATAGTATTCAGGTTCGATTATTTTCGATAGGATTCCGGATCAGAGAGCTCTATGTCCGTTCAAACGGAGCATGAATACGTTATGAGGTTTAAAAAGACTAAATATACATTCGGATTGTACACATTATAAGTTATTTCGACCATAACTAGGTCTCCTCGGATGTGTTTCCAATCACGATTAGTTTGAATCGTGATTGGAAACACATCCGAGGAGACCTAGTTATGGTCGAAATAACTTATAATGTGTACAATCCGAATGTATATTTAGTCTTTTTAAACCTCATAACGTATATATATATATATATATATATATATATATATATATATATATGTGTGTGTGTGTGTGTGTGTGTGTGATTAGAAATTTAAAAGGATAGATTTAAGAAGAGTATAAATGGACAAGTATTAACCCAACCTTGAAAGTTATGTCGTAATATGGCAGGTATTAAATGAGCTCAATGTAAGAACTTTCAGGTCAAACAGAGCTATTGTAGAATAAATTGAAATAAATAAATTTATAACATATTATTTATATCCGTTCCATGAATTCAACATCAACAAAAACTTTTGGTGTACAATCGTTTCTAAGACGAAATAATTTGTTTTTTTTTCTTTTTATTATTATCATTATTAATATTTTCATATGTGTTTTTCTATAATAACTGTGCTTTTTTAAGGATGGATAATGTTGATGGTTTGTTCAACTCAAGAAGAGACATATTAGAAATTCTTTAGTCTTAGGCCAAAGCTTTTGTTGGTGTTGAATTCATGGAACTGATAGTAATAATATGTTATGAATTTAATTATTTCAATTTAGTCTAAATTTACTCTCTCTCTCTCTCTCTCTCTCTCTCTCTTTCTACACACATATATATATATATATATATATATATATATATATATATATATATATATATATATATATATATATATATATATTTATATATATTAAGATAAACATAGTTTGAGTATCCGACAATTGTTTCAGAACCTTCTCGACTCCTCCTCAGGGATATATTCTATATATCCCTGAGGAGGAGCCGAGGAGGTTCTGAAACAATTGTCGGATACTCAAACTATGTTTATTTAAATATTAAAGCTCTAATATATATTGAACACTTTTGAAAAGTAATGGTTTTGTTCATTTTGTTAATATTTGAACTTAATTAATTAATTAATATATATATATATATATATATATATATATATATATATAGCAAATGTTCGATTGCTAAAAAGTCCGGTGTCGAAAAGTCCAGGGGAGAAAATGAAATGTAGATAGGTAGGTTGTTAAAAGGCACGAGAGGTGGTGAGAGAGGATTCGAAGTTAAATTCCAAAGACCACAACTTCAGGTGCGGCGAAGATAGAATAAATCCAAAGGGTAAAAAGTCCAAAAAGGGGTACGTTCGTGGATGCAGGCAAGGCTCAGTAAAACGTGAGGTGGAAAATATTCGCCATTAAAAAGACTTCCTGGGCTAAGATATCATGGAATGTGTTTTAAAATGGGTAAAAAGACAGCGGAAAATATTTAAAAGCTTGCCCGTTGAGAAAACCGACTTGTAATGAAGAAAGGCAGAAACTCATATATTTAAAAATTGATTGACAGGTTCAGAAGTTTGAACAGTATTTGAAAAGTCGTGACCGGAAATCTATGACCGTTTGTGCATGTAGTGGTTTGAAAGCAATGACCAATCGATTGCTTGCTGACCAATTGTGTACTGGTCGTTTTTGTACCTAAAATAGTGCATATACCATAAGAGGGTTTATTTTGTGCATCATCATCATCATCATCATCATCATCACCATCATCATCATCATCATCATCATCATCATCATCATCATCATCATCATCATCACCACCATCATCATCATCATCATCATCATCATCATCATCATCACCACCATCATCATCACCAGCATCATCATCATCATCATCATCATCATCATCATCATCATCACCATCATCATCACCATCACCACCATCACCATTCTTATCACCATCACCATCATCACTATCACCACCACCACCATCATCATCATCATCATCGCCATCATCATCATCATCATCATCATCATCATCACCATCACCATCATCACCATCATAATCATTATAATGATCACCACTACCAGCATCATCATCATCATCATAATCATGATCATCACCATCATCACCATCATTGCTGAGATGCATGAAGACCAGTCGGGGATGCCACGAATAGGCCATCTTGAAAGGGTGCTACTCCTCTATTTGCTATGTGCATACATGTAGCGTAAATCGGCAGGTAATTCGTAAGACACTCATTTTTCAAGCTTTGAAACCTTTCTAAGTTTATAAAGATGACAAACAATTGTATGTTTTGATTCGGCTAAAAATAAGAAATTACCAAAGATACTTTTACAAACTACATCGCACGATTCAGTATGACATCGAGACGGTTATGGTAACAAACCCTTTAGTGTAAGAGTGACAGATTTAAAGTGTTCCTATCTCGGATAACAAATTAATACGGTTTGCTTACATTGGCCTCATTTACCTGCTATTAAAAGCGTTCAATATTGTTCTGGGGCTTACCAGTTAAAAGATGTCTCTCTATATACTACATCAGATGTACAACTTTACATACAGCAGACACGTGAGCGATTAGAATGCTTGTGGCTGTTGTCAGATTCGTTTTCATTGGGTAAAACAGGACATTTGTTTTGGTTTCCTACAAGTCACAATTGGGTCTCAGGTTCGAATCGTGCGACCGGCAGAACAGTTATCCTCCACACTGATGATTCCTGGAAAAGGATGAAACACATGTGTATGTGGATAAGAATTAAAAATATTTATCATATTATATATATCCATATATATGTATATATATATATGTATATATATGTATATATATATATAATGTTTTAAAAAAGTCAAGTTCAAAGATTATAACTTTAGTTGTATCATAAGGAGAAAAAAGACATTGATTCAATTATATATATAAAAAATGAAGCATTCTAAATCTTCATGATACAAGTGAATACTGCAAGTTAAATTTAGCTCAATGATTAGGACTTTAAGTCAAACAGAGCTCATATATTATTGATATTTTTTAAAACAAAATATATACATTTGACTTTTGAATCCAATTATTATAGCCTGTCAAAAAATGTATAAAAAGAAAATAGGCTTTCTGAATGTTGTGTGTTTTTTTTTTGATAATTTAACCATTCAATTTTTAGTTTTGCCAGTATTGAATTAATAAAGAATTTTTTGTCTTGAAGATGAGATTATTACAAAAGATTTCTGAAACATATGTACACAATAATATTTGTTGATGTTAAATATTTGGAGCATGATTACATGATATTGATAATGTCATAAATATTGTATTTTACTGAGTTATATATATTGTTTTGGGATTTATTTTTTCTGAAGGAGAACTTTTATGTTTCTGATGAGTCCATGGAGGAAAGATCCGAAATTAATATACAAATAAAGATGTTCTTCTTTGAAGGAAATGGTCAGTAATTGTATCAAAGTTTTATTTGTTTTGAAAGAATGATCAGTAAGGTGAATAAAATCTTGGTCATTGGAATGTTACATAATATTGTTTATTTGTATATATATATATACATATATATATATATATATATATATATATATATATATATATATATATATATATATACATGTATATATTTATATATATATATATATATATATATATATATATATATATATATATATATATATATATATATATATGAAGTGGTGTACTAAAAGCGAACTTTTAGGAAAAGTAAAACCTATTGTGAAGAGTAAACAGCTCAATATCCAGGATAGAGCAGGTAGATATGAAGAAGAATGGAAAGGAATTAGAGAAGCAAAAGCCAAATCATAATTCAATTCAATTGCTCAGAGCAAGGAATATTCTGCAAAAAAGGCAATTTATTCAAGTTAAATTTTCCTTAAGCCAGGCTTTTCAAAGATCAAAATCTTATCATCAGAGGAAGTCGCTGGGATAGATAAGTTGGCAAAGGCCAAGATTTAAAATTTGAAAAAATAAAATAAAAGTTGTAGGGGAAGAAACACAGGGCAAAATTCTGCCCGAATGCAAGCAAATGTCCGATTGCTAAAAAGTCTGGTGTCGAAAAGTCCAGCGGAGAGAATGAGATGTAGATAGGTAGGTCGTTAAAAGGCCCGAAAGGTTGTGAGAGAGGATTCAAAGTTAAATTCCAAGAAGCCACAACTTCAGGTGCGGCGAAAATAGAAAATCCAAAGGGTAAAATGTCCAATAAGAGGTACGCTCGTGGATGCAGGCAGGCAGGCTCAGAAGAGAGTGAGGTGGAAAATATTCGCCATTAACAATACTTCCTGGGCAGAGATGTCAAAGAAAATGCTTTCAAATGGGAAAAAATGCATTTTTATTTTATCGAGATAGATCACTCTACGATATTTCACTTATCGTTAATTCTATTATCATTAGTATATATATATATATATATATATATATATATATATAGAGAGAGAGAGAGAGAGAGAGAGAGAGAGAGAGAGATGACGAATGTTAGAGGAAAGAAACAAGATGGTTTGGTTTATCTGGTTTAAAAGTTATCAACATGTTAAGGAAAGGTTCCATCCCTCTCTATAATAAAAAAGAAGATAGCTGGTCTTCAGGGGAGATAACTCGGTGAGTAAGGTCGTTGGTCAACTAAGTCAGGTCAGAGGCGAAAGGTCAAAATGCAAATGAAATGCGACCACTCTTTTTTGCAAGTTATTTCCTTAACTGAGACCAAATGTTTATAGGTCGAATGACCAGCATATTTTCGAAACACCATTTCTAGGTAATTGTCTACGAACAAAGCTCTTCATCTGCACAGTTGCCCCTCAACCGCCGCCTTCTAGCATTTCCAAAAAACATAAAAACCATGTAAGTTCTAGGTGTTAATATTTTTGTCCTTTAGTCCTCACATTGCATGAGCGATGTTTCTGATAAAAGGGAAGAATTGAGTTGGAATCTATCCATTTAACACTTATCGTTGGCTAGTTTTTTGACCTTGAAGTAGTATTTTTTTAGCTCCTTACATCAAGTGGCTTCATACCTTGTCTGGAGCGATTTCCATAAAAACAAAACAAAACTAATTCATAACTGGCCTGCAGAAGATCCCTGCACAAACGATATTGGCTCATCACACAGCCATAGTCTCCTCTCTCTCCTATGAAGTGGTGGAATATACTTCCCTGCTCCAAACACACATGTGTCGATAGTATAATTCAAATAAATAAAACTACAAGAAAAAACCCGAATCACGAATGCGTTCAAGTCGTAGTCAAATCTGGGGAAACTGGACACCTGTAAAAATGCTTTCTAACAATGAGGCTTTATTCAGAAATTTCAGTGATGAGGAGGGGCTCCGGTGAGGGGTGGGGGTGGGGGTGGGGGGTTACGTTATCTACTTGAATGATGAAGATGGCAAATTCATTCCAGTTTCCTGGTAGTTGAATAAAGAAAGTGATGAAGATCACGCGAGCAGCCAAGACTTAAGCTATGATGGATGCCGCCGAGGAATGTGGATATTATAGAAACTTCCTTATTGACTTCTTGCCTATTGAAGAAAATCATAATTACATTATTCTATGTGTAGCTAACTTGCACTAAGTATATTCTTATAGTTCTACACACACACACACACACACACACACACACACACACACACACACACACATATATATATATATATATTTATATATTTATATATATATGTATATATATATATATACTAATGTACACTCTGTCAAAAACGATGGAAAAAGATGTTATGCTTCACCAGTGTTTGCACTGATATTCACATTAAAATCATAGAATTACGTCAGTAATTTTATTTTATATAAATTATTATAATCATTTCTGATGAGCTAAAGATTAAAAAAAAACACCTACTGGTGACTTTTTATTTAAATTTTTCGAATTCATTTCAGATGGCGAGTGTTGTCTGACTTGCTATTTGCTTTCTCGCTTCCCCTCACCATTTTTTGTGTATGTGAATGCAATGAACCCAAAAGGATTTTAATTCGATTCCATAGTTTGTGATGGTATCCATAGCAACGCTCTTGTCCTCCCAATAACAAATTATCGCAATCTAGTGGTCGATCATCTCTTCTGTTCCTTGTTCACAGAAGAAGCATTGATAGTCTTTCTCTACTCTATTTTCATGGAAGATGCTCGCCTGAGCTCCAATGCCTGGTTCCTCCTTGTAAGACATTCACAGTAAGAACTCGTCTTCTAACCACAACTGCAAAGAATTTTCTTCTCTTCCTCCGTGTGTCTATTTTCAGGCGAAATTTCTATAAACAAAGTTTCTATCAAAGAACTTCCCATTTGTGGAACACATTACCATTGGACTACTTCCTTGCAGACTACAACTGACCGTTTTCAAATTCAATGTCAACAAATATATGTAATAGACCATTCCCATAAGTGGTCTAACTTTGTTCATTTCATTATTTTCAATCCTCTCATAATATTCTTCAGCATTCAACTGACAATCAATTCCATCTCACTAACCCTTATCCTCGAATGGCTTTTGACCTTGCTAGGTGTTGACTCATTTAAAAGAAAAAATAATGACAATGAGACATCTGCAGGAATCGAAACCACTTCCAATATGAAAGTTACTTAAAAAGAATGACGTTAATACTACGATGCCACACAGGATGACGGTAAGTCAAGAGTTTAATTAAAATTATTTTGTCAACTTTTCTTCATCTGTTTATAACCTACATGATAAAATTATGTTGTTACAACGTTGTATGAATGTAACAACTTTAAGTTTCAGTAATATGTTTCACATACACGTGGCCACACGGTTACTTAATAAGATTGCACGTGACATTACATTAATATTCATTTCTAGAATCCCCATACTGCCACGTAACATTAAATAAATATTCATTTCTAGAATCCCCATATTGCCACGTAACATTACATAAATATACATTTTTAGAATCCCCACATTGTAACGTAACATTAGATTAATATTCATTTTTAGAATCCCCATATTGTCACGTAACATTACATTGATATTCATTTTTAGAATCCCCATATTGCCACGTAACATTAAATAAATATACATTTTTAGAATCCCCATATTGCCACATAACATTACATTAATATACATTTCTAGAATCCCCATATTGCCACGTAACATTAAATAAATATACATTTTTAGAATCCCCATATTGCCACGTAACATTAAATAAATATACATTTCTAGAATCCCCATATTGCCACGTAACATTAAATAAATATACATTTTTACAATCCCCATATTGCCACGTAACATTACATTAATATACATTTTTAGAATCCCCATATTGCCACGTAACATTAAATAAATATACATTTTTACAATCCCCATATTGCCACGTAACATTAAATAAATATACATTTTTACAATCCCCATATTGCCACGTAACATTAAATAAATATACATTTTTACAATCCCCATATTGCCACGTAACATTAAATAAATATACATTTTTACAATCCCCATATTGCCACGTAACATTAAATAAATATACATTTTTACAATCCCCATATTGCCACGTAACATTAAATAAATATACATTTTTACAATCCCCATATTGCCACGTAACATTAAATAAATATACATTTTTACAATCCCCATATTGCCACGTAACATTAAATAAATATACATTTTTACAATCCCCATATTGCCACGTAACATTAAATAAATATACATTTTTACAATCCCCATATTGCCACGTAACATTAAATAAATATACATTTTTACAATCCCCATATTGCCACGTAACATTAAATAAATATACATTTTTAGAATCCCCATATTGCCACGTAACATTACATTAATATACATTTTTAGAATCCCCATAATGCCACGTAACATTAAATAAATATACATTTTTACAATCCCCATATTGCCACGTAACATTACATTAATATACATTTTTAGAATCCCCATATTGCCACGTAACATTAAATAAATATACATTTTTACAATCCCCATATTGCCACGTAACATTAAATAAATATACATTTTTAGAATCCCCATATTGCCACGTAACATTAAATAAATATACATTTTTAGAATCCCCATAATGCCACGTAACATTAAATAAATATACATTTTTACAATCCCCATATTGCCACGTAACATTAAATAAATATACATTTTTACAATCCCCATATTGCCACGTAACATTAAATAAATATACATTTTTACAATCCCCATATTGCCACGTAACATTAAATAAATATACATTTTTACAATCCCCATATTGCCACGTAACATTAAATAAATATACATTTTTACAATCCCCATATTGCCACGTAACATTAAATAAATATACATTTTTACAATCCCCATATTGCCACGTAACATTAAATAAATATACATTTCTAGAATCCCCATATTGCCACGTAACATTACATTAATATACATTTCTAGAATCCCCATATTGCCATGTAACATTAAATAAATATACATTTCTAGAATCCCCATATTGCCACGTAACATTAAATAAATATACATTTTTACAATCCCCATATTGCCACGTAACATTACATTAATATACATTTTTAGAATCCCCATATTGCCACGTAACATTAAATTGATATTCATTTTTAGAATCCCCATATTGCCACGTAACATTACATTAATATTCATTTTTAGAATCCCCATATTGCCACGTAACATTACATTGATATTCATTTTTAGAATCCCCATATTGCCACGTAACATTACATAAATATACATTTTTAGAATCCCCATATTGCCACGTAACATTAAATTGATATTCATTTTTAGAATCCCCATATTGCCACGTAACATTACATTGATATTCATTTTTAGAATCCCCATATTGCCACGTAACATTAAATAAATATACATTTTTAGAATCCCCATATTGCCACATAACATTACATTAATATACATTTCTAGAATCCCCATATTGCCACGTAACATTAAATAAATATACATTTTTAGAATCCCCATATTGCCACGTAACATTAAATAAATATACATTTCTAGAATCCCCATATTGCCACGTAACATTAAATAAATATACATTTTTAGAATCCCCATATTGCCACGTAACATTACATTAATATACATTTTTAGAATCCCCATATTGCCACGTAACATTAAATAAATATACATTTTTACAATCCCCATATTGCCACGTAACATTAAATAAATATACATTTCTAGAATCCCCATATTGCCACGTAACATTAAATAAATATACATTTCTAGAATCCCCATATTGCCACGTAACATTAAATAAATATACATTTTTAGAATCCCCATATTGCCACGTAACATTACATTAATATACATTTTTAGAATCCCCATACTGCCACGTAACATTAAATAAATATACATTTTTACAATCCCCATATTGCCACGTAACATTAAATAAATATACATTTTTACAATCCCCATATTGCCACGTAACATTAAATAAATATACATTTTTACAATCCCCATATTGCCACGTAACATTACATTAATATACATTTTTAGAATCCCCATATTGCCACGTAACATTAAATAAATATATATTTCTAGAATCCCCATATTGCCACGTAACATTACATTAATATACATTTCTAGAATCCCCATATTGCCATGTAACATTAAATAAATATACATTTCTAGAATCCCCATATTGCCACGTAACATTAAATAAATATACATTTTTACAATCCCCATATTGCCACGTAACATTACATTAATATACATTTTTAGAATCCCCATATTGCCACGTAACATTAAATAAATATACATTTTTACAATCCCCATATTGCCACGTAACATTAAATAAATATACATTTTTACAATCCCCATATTGCCACGTAACATTACATTAATATACATTTTTAGAATCCCCATATTGCCACGTAACATTAAATAAATATACATTTCTAGAATCCCCATATTGCCACGTAACATTACATTAATATACATTTCTAGAATCCCCATATTGCCATGTAACATTAAATAAATATACATTTCTAGAATCCCCATATTGCCACGTAACATTAAATAAATATACATTTTTACAATCCCCATATTGCCACGTAACATTACATTAATATACATTTTTAGAATCCCCATATTGCCACGTAACATTAAATAAATATACATTTTTACAATCCCCATATTGCCACGTAACATTAAATAAATATACATTTTTAGAATCCTCATATTGCCACGTAACATTAAATAAATATACATTTTTACAATCCCCATATTGCCACGTAACATTAAATAAATATACATTTTTAGAATCCCCATATTGCCACGTAACATTACATTAATATACATTTTTAGAATCCCCATACTGCCACGTAACATTAAATAAATATACATTTTTACAATCCCCATATTGCCACGTAACATTAAATAAATATACATTTTTACAATCCCCATATTGCCACGTAACATTAAATAAATATACATTTTTACAATCCCCATATTGCCACGTAACATTAAATAAATATACATTTCTAGAATCCCCATATTGCCACGTAACATTACATTAATATACATTTCTAGAATCCCCATATTGCCATGTAACATTAAATAAATATACATTTCTAGAATCCCCATATTGCCACGTAACATTAAATAAATATACATTTTTACAATCCCCATATTGCCACGTAACATTACATTAATATACATTTCTAGAATCTCCATATTGCCACGTAACATTAAATTAATATACATTTCTAGAATCCCCATATTGCCACGTAACATTAAATAAATATACATTTCTAGAATCCCCATATTGCCACGTAACATTAAATAAATATACATTTTTAGAATCCCCATATTGCCACGTAACATTACATTAATATACATTTCTAGAATCCCCATATTGCCATGTAACATTAAATAAATATACATTTCTAGAATCCCCATATTGCCACGTAACATTACATTAATATACATTTCTAGAATCTCCATATTGCCACGTAACATTAAATAAATATACATTTTTAGAATCCCCATATTGCCACGTAACATTAAATAAATATACATTTCTAGAATCCCCATATTGCCACGTAACATTAAATAAATATACATTTTTAGAATCCCCATATTGCCACGTAACATTAAATAAATATACATTTCTAGAATCCCCATATTGCCACGTAACATTAAATAAATATACATTTTTAGAATCCCCATATTGCCACGTAACATTACATTAATATACATTTCTAGAATCCCAATATTGCCACGTAACATTAAATAAATATACATTTTTAGAATCCCCATATTGCCACGTAACATTACATTAATATACATTTCTAGAATCCCCATATTGCCATGTAACATTAAATAAATATACATTTCTAGAATCCCCATATTGCCACGTAACATTAAATAAATATACATTTTTAGAATCCCCATATTGCCACGTAACATTAAATAAATATACATTTCTAGAATCCCCATATTGCCACGTAACATTAAATAAATATACATTTTTAGAATCCCCATATTGCCATGTAACATTAAATTAATATAGATTTCTAGAATCCCCATATTGCCACGTAACATTAAATAAATATACATTTCTAGAATCCCCATATTGCCACGTAACATTAAATAAATATACATTTTTAGAATCCCCATATTGCCACGTAACATTACATTAATATACATTTCTAGAATCCCCATATTGCCATGTAACATTAAATAAATATACATTTCTAGAATCCCCATATTGCCACGTAACATTACATTAATATACATTTCTAGAATCTCCATATTGCCACGTAACATTAAATAAATATACATTTTTAGAATCCCCATATTGCCACGTAACATTAAATAAATATACATTTCTAGAATCCCCATATTGCCACGTAACATTAAATAAATATACATTTTTAGAATCCCCATATTGCCACGTAACATTAAATAAATATACATTTCTAGAATCCCCATATTGCCACGTAACATTAAATAAATATACATTTTTACAATCCCCATATTGCCACGTAACATTACATTAATATACATTTCTAGAATCCCCATATTGCCACGTAACATTAAATAAATATACATTTTTAGAATCCCCATATTGCCACGTAACATTACATTAATATACATTTCTAGAATCCCCATATTGCCATGTAACATTAAATAAATATACATTTCTAGAATCCCCATATTGCCACGTAACATTAAATAAATATACATTTCTAGAATCTCCATATTGCCACGTAACATTAAATAAATATACATTTTTAGAATCCCCATATTGCCACGTAACATTAAATAAATATACATTTCTAGAATCCCCATATTGCCACGTAACATTAAATAAATATACATTTTTAGAATCCCCATATTGCCACGTAACATTACATTAATATACATTTCTAGAATCCCCATATTGCCATGTAACATTAAATAAATATACATTTCTAGAATCCCCATATTGCCACGTAACATTACATTAATATACATTTCTAGAATCTCCATATTGCCACGTAACATTAAATAAATATACATTTTTAGAATCCCCATATTGCCACGTAACATTAAATAAATATACATTTCTATAATCCCCATATTGCCACGTAACATTAAATAAATATACATTTTTACAATCCCCATATTGCCACGTAACATTAAATAAATATACATTTCTAGAATCCCCATATTGCCACGTAACATTAAATGAATATACATTTTTAGAATCCCCATATTGCCACGTAACATTAAATAAATATACATTTCTAGAATCCCCATATTGCCACGTAACATTAAATAAATATACATTTTTAGAATCCCCATATTGCCACGTAACATTAAATAAATATACATTTCTAGAATCCCCATATTGCCACGTAACATTAAATAAATATACATTTTTAGAATCCCCATATTGCCACGTAACATTAAATAAATATACATTTCTAGAATCCCCATATTGCCACGTAACATTAAATAAATATACATTTTTAGAATCCCCATATTGCCACGTAACATTAAATAAATATACATTTCTAGAATCCCCATATTGCCACGTAACATTACATTAATATACATTTTTAGAATCCCCATATTGCCACGTAACATTACATTAATATTCATTTTTAAAATCCCCACAATATAAAAAAAATAGAAATGAAATTAAGGAAAGTATGAATGCGATATAAAAGAATTTGTGTTATTGCGTTATTCGGAATACTATTCTCATCTGGTTTATTATTTTCACAACGTTTCGGCCGATGTAACTGTCAACCTTCTTCAGTTGCCTTTTTTCGAACTTAGGAACCTTCTGGTTGAACTCAAGAATTTTTATATTGAACTTTGAAACCTGACATTTTGAACTGAGCTTTTTATTTAACCGACGTCGGTAAAATGTTCTTGTTCCGTCAGCCATGACTGGGTAGAAATATTAATTGTATATTATTCTTACTCGGTATCACCTGAAGTAAGAATTGGATCTTCGACCTTCAGAAAACTGTCACTTAAAATCAACGCTCTTAACCGTTACGACATGGAAGCATGTAGTCTTGAGAACAATCTACTCTCATGGATTAAATAAAAGAGTTCAGTTTGAAATTTCGTATAGATTCCCGAGTTCAACTATTAGGTTACTGTTATGCTACCTTACCTATAACGGACTACTTGGACTCTTCCACTCACCATAAATACTAGAAACACCTGCTCCTTAGTGTTAGGATCACACCAGTCCGTGCGGTCTTTCTGTAACGCCAGTTGCTGAGAGACAGTGGATTGGTCAATACCAGTCAGGGATTCGTCCTCGACAATCAGTCCTGCAGGAACTGGGCCATTTCGGTGGACTTTTATCTGTCAGGCTGAGGTATTGGTCCTGGGGTCCTATGAGGTCCACCATCCAAGGTCTTGCCTCCCCTCTTTGGGATGAAGTAAGTTTATTGCTTACTGCCTGAGGCACCCTGACCGGGGAATGTCGATGGGGCTTCCCAGACAATTTTTAATAGGCTAGAATGCTCCTTCTTTAGGGGCGCTGGCTTGACTCTCCCCACTTTCTGGCCTTGTACCATATCTTCCTGCGGTGGGAGGGAAGTAAATACTTGGTCCACACCAGCCCGTGCGGTCTTTATTTAACGTCAGTTACTTAGAGACTTTGGACTGGTCAATACCAGTCGAGGATTTGTTCTCGACAATCAGTCTGGCAGGAACTGGGCCATTTTGGTGGCCTTTTATCTGTTGAGCTGAAGCATTAGTCCTGGGTAGTCCTAGGAGGTCCACCCTCCCAGGCCTTGCCTCCTCTCTTTGGGGTGGAGTAAGTTTATTGCTTACTGCCTGAGGCGCACTGACCGGGGAATGCCGATTGGGCTTCCTAGGCAATTTTTTAGAGACCAGACTCTCCCCACTTTCCGGCCTTGTACCATATCTTCCTGCAGTGGGAAGGAATTAAATACCTGGAACCACACCAGTCGATACTTGCAGTCAACACTGACGTACACCCACTCTTGTTATCTGTTGTGTTATACTTTTTCAATATACTTGTTTTCTCGAAACTCTGAGTTCGTGTTTTCCTTCCAGACCCTTTACAAGGTCACAACAGTTCCCAAGTTCGAACAGATACACCTGAAGAAGGTCGAGGATTAACCCTTACAAAATCAGTAAACAAATGAATAAATTAATTTAAAATCATATAATTTCTTCCACTCCCCAGTTGTGGGCTTCTTAGGTCAGATGGTAAGACTTAGTTTTCATAAATATTTCGGATAATAATGATTGATTTGTTATTGCATTATATGGATCATTCGAACTACTATCCTCATCTTTATATTCACAATATTTCGTCTGATATAACCTCCGACCTCATTCGAGTGCATCTTTTTGAACTTCGGAACCGATACAGAATTTTGAACTGAACCCTTTATTTAAT
>OY744519.1:7423430-7613430 GCA_963556195.1 Sepiola atlantica
AACTAAATCCCCGCTCCGCAAAAAAGAAGAAAAAAAGATTCTATTTTGTTAGGCGAACACACGAAAGAACGAAATTCTAAAATGAGTGTTAGTTTTGTTATTTTTTTCTTTCCGCCAAGTTTTTCAAGATGGTCACACGTAATCGCCTAAAAAAAGGTTTTTATTGGGCGGGGGGGGGGGGGTAGCTAAGGTTTTTTATCTACAATAATACCGAAGTTTTTTTTTTGTGGGGGTAAGCTTTTTTGAGGGGCTAAATATTTTTTAACCCTAATTCTAATCTAACCCTTCGCATACTTAGTGTCGTCTGCTTTTTCACATTTTTTCGCGGCTTTCAAATCGTAAACGGCTTCAGCCATTTCCGAGACTGACTCGAGATTCTTCGTCAAAATACTAAAATCTTCTGGGTGCTCATTCCTCACAAGTACCTTCTATTTTTTTGTCTTTCATTTTTTTTACTTCGATTTTTAGAACAGTTAATAGCGAAATTAGTCGCACAGAAGTTGCAACCAATGTTCATTTTTAGAAGGTGAAAAAAAAAGGTGAAATATATATATATATAGCTTTATTTTTTATTTATTTATTTTTTTATTTTTTTATTTTTTAATGCAACTTTAATTCCTATATAATTTTATTGCTAGCTACCATATTGCAGAATGGTTCTTGGGCGTAGTGTTTAGATAGTATTATTATTATTATTATTATTTTTTTTTTTATTATTTTATTATTATTATGGTTATAATTAATGTTATTTGATATGCAAATTATCATATCATACGGTAGTCTTAGGGGTAATATATTATTATTATTATTTTATTATTATTATTTATTTATGTATATATTAGTGAAATTTTAAGCTGAATTATGTAAGCTGAATTATTTCGACACTTGATTATTGGGGAAATGGTAGTTTATCAGTACCATTGGAGAGCCATGAATATTATAACTGTCCTGTTTTTAAATCTCCGAAACAGTTACATGGTAAGCAGCTGATGATCCCCGTGTTAATATTAGACGCTTAAGGTCTCCTGTTTTTATTTCACTCTTAGATACTTAACCTCATCCCCTTTTATTTTTTGTATTTACTTATTTTTTTATTTATTTTTTATTTATTAATTTTCCAACGAATGTTAAGTCTGCAATATCTTGGATTTAGCTAGTTTCTCTGGGAATTTAAACTGCATTTTACTTCTTCTTTTTTGTTGTTTTTGTTTTTTGTTTAAAATGACTCAAAGCTTCATTAGACTATATATATATATATATATATATATATATATATATATATATATATATATATATATATATATATATATATATATACGACAAATAACTTTTACCAAACGCACGAAAATTTGGCGCTTCTGCTGTTTCACAATGACATTAAAATATTTAAAGAAATGTATAAACTTCGTTATGTACTTACGTGTTAGCTGAAAATAAGATTGTACAGAAAACAATTACGCAAATTCATCCAGTATTTATTAAATTATAAGAAAAAGAAAGAAAAAAAAACGGTTTTACATATCGGTAGACATTTCAGCTTACGAACTAGGCAGGGGAGATAACTTTTGGAAAAAGTCAAAATATAAGAAAAATGGCGACATATAGATAAAATCGTTTTTATTTTTAATTTAATAAATACTGGATGAATTTGCGTAATTTTTGGTGTGCAGTCTTATTTTCAGCTACCACGTAAGTACATAACAAAGTTTATACATTTCTTTAGCTATTTTTTTTTTTTTTAAAGAGAAGCCTAATATGTCATTGTGAAACAGCATAAGCACCAAAAAATTTTATCGACCTACATAGTTTTTCAGTTTTTAAACTTTTTGTAAGTGTATTTTTCCCCCGATTTTTGTTTCGGGGACTTGTTAAAACAAGATAGACGACTACGTTATGCCAAAAGCTGCGATATAATACTACAACTTATATTGAAACAGTTTCAGTGAGTTGAAAACATACAGATAGGTCGAAAATTAAATTTTAATGCGTTTGGTGATAGTTTTCGGTTATATTTTTATTTTTATTTCATTTCCTATTTTTTCCAAGCCACGAAACAAAATCTGAAAGGTAATACACTTGCAGAAAGTTTAAAAATTGAAAAACTATGCAGGTCGATAAAAAATTAAATTTTCTTGCGTTTGGTAAAAGTTTTTAGTCGTATATTTGTTTTGTTTTTTGTTTTTTCGCGCCTCTTTTTTTGCATTGTTTTGCCGAATTGTTTTGTGAGAGGCTGTGATTGGCCATTAGATATACGTAGATGTAAATTGAGTTTTTTTTCTTCTTCTTCTACATCTTTTAAATACACAATATTTCGAGATACATCGGCAATGATGTAGTATAGTTAACAGCCGAGAAAGCGAAAACAAACAAACAAGATATACCAAAAAATAACTTTTACCAAACGCAAGAAAAACATTTTTTTTTTCGATTTACACAGTGTTAATCTTCTGAAAGTGTTTTAAAGTTTTTTTGTTTCTTTTAATTTTGTATCGTTGCTTTGGCTTTTATTTAGCTGAATTCGTTAATCAAAAATGGTAGTCGTTTTTTTGTTGTTTTGGTGGAGCGGTAATTTTAGGCCTAAAAATAATTTTTAAAAGGTTTACGGTACCACTAAGCCTAATCCGTGTTTAGTCAGTCAGTAACTTAAACAAAAATGGCTACTTTCCTCAGATCCGATATTTACGGAATTTTGAAGACTTAACGCAAATAGGTCACAAAAGCAAAATAAATTGTTTTTGACTAATTTTCCAACTGCACCCCCTTTAAAAATAATGCATGTCGCTAATAGTAATGATTACCGAGGATTTTTATATGAAGGAGCACCGTGAACCTTTATTTGTGACATGTCTTTTTATCGTCCATGTTAAAATGTGCGATGATTGGCTCTTCAATTAGCCATCTTTGTTTACGTTAGGGACCTTACTTCCTCTGACTAAACAAAGATGGCTACTTTGCTCATAACCAATATTTACTGTAACTTTTATTAAATATTTATATTATTTTTAGCACAAATACGTCACAAATGACTAGGTAAAGTGAAATAAATTGTTTTTGACAAATTGCCCAACTGTATTTCCTTTCAACTAATTTATGTCGGTAATTGTAATGATTCGGCTGAGTTTAGCATTTAGGTAAACATGAAGATTAGATGACGGATAAGATTTATTGGAAAGGCGGTATGTAATAGCTCAAAAACTGCATATTTTTTTAAAGATTATGACATGCTGAACGTATTGGAGTTAAAATCAATTTAAAAGAAAAACAGTTTTTAAATGAGTAAATACACTAATATTATCGGTTTATCTTCTCAATACGACATGTTTGATTAAATTGAGGTTAATCGCTAAAAATCGGAATCAAAAGTATGTACGATGAAAAGAACGCTGATTTGTCGAAAAGCTGATATGCAATAGCTTAAAAACTATATATTTTTAAAGATTATGACATGCTGAACGTAGTGGAGTTCAAAACAATTGAGTATTACGTATTAATAATAATAATAATAATAAACACTTTTTAACACTTTTTAAATTCGTACATTGGATTATTACCAATATGGCATCATGGTCGATACAAACAGTGGAATGGAAACAAAGTGTAATGAAGAGAAGTAATGGCCTGAGATCAAAGTGTTGGAGATCCTATTTCGCAGACTGGGGGACAAGACAGCAAATTTGGTCCTACACGGGATCATCTAACTTGGTAGAGTGCGAACCAGTTTCCACATTCGCCGATGATATTACTGTAACTATAACGGTATTCACCCCCGGGGGTGGGGGGTTGAGTTGGCTCCAAATGAGTTCATCGCATCTCGTGTCAAGGTGGCTCACCTGCGCCGATTGGCAGTTGAGTCTTTGGCATAGTTCAGCCATTCCCGGTACCAGCGTCAAAATGATGATATTACTGTTTTTGTGTCATGCTTTGGAGGCATTGAGGCAGTGATGGAAGGATTTGCCCATTACGAAACAATTACAAGGGCCAAAATCAACTACAACAAGTCGATCGACTTCTAATTGAATGTCTTTCTTGGCATGTGGTTCGGACCGAATCTTCAGCTTGAGAAGAATTGGTTGGAAATACAGTCAAAGGTTGAAGCGTCTGTTCAGACTCGGCTTTGTGCACTATCTATGTCATTCCTTTCATCCTTTACTGACTGGCTGCACTTCTTGTTATGGTCTTTGCTTCTTTAGATGAAAAGAAGGTTGTGGATTATCAGACAAGTCTGTATTCTATGTCTGTGTGAAGAAAGCTTGAAGATGACTGATTTGATAAGTCATCAACATGCTGAAAGATTGGTTTTGCTGAGTTGAACCTTAGTAGAGGAGTCTGCATGGGGGCCTGCAGTTGGGAATGCCTTTCTCAACCTCATCCTCAGCCCTTCAATTGTGGGCCTTAGTAGACTGAGGGGTGAATCGTAGTTCTTCATCGAGTGCCAATCCTCATTCAGAAAGCTTCCTTGGTCCAGTGACCTTTCATGGTCTATATCTATACAGGAATTTAGTGGAAGGTTCAACTTGGAGTGCGGCTAGGATGTTCAATAGAGGAGATCTGCTTTCAAGTATTCTCTGACCTGGTGATTGGTCCGGAACGCATTACCCCTCAATGTCATACTTTTGCGTTCAAGCGTAGCGGACATGCCTGATTGGCCGTGATGCAACAGTACTGAAGAAACAACTGACCATGCCTTCTTTAACTGTAGTGAATTTCGATTTTTCTGGAAGTATTTCAATGAGGCGACGGCTTGCATCGATCCCAAACAGTTGGTATGCCTGGAAGCAGCACATGTGATCAATAATAGTGACACACCGTCAGCTAGAAAGAAACAAATTGTGTTTCTTGAGGTAATGGACGTAGGTAGAATGGTGGTGTTTACGATGCGTCTGAGGAGATTGTATGAAATTGAATCTTGTTCTGGTCAGCATCTGATTTTATTCTTTAAGCATCAGCTTAAGATTAAAATTAGATGTGATAGAAAAGATTACATTCTATGAAATTCAATAAAAGGTGGGTATAAGTTGCGAGCTTGTGTATACGAAAAGAAGTCAGGTATTAGTAGGTGTTCCCTGCTAGAACATGGTGGGGGGGGCGGTTAAACACATGCATATCAACTTAATTATTGATGACCGTAAAGTAGGGGGGCCCAAGTCAAAAAGTTAGGGGGCTTGAGCCCCCCCCCCCGGGTACTGCTGTCCATGCTTCTTCTCCCTCTCCTCCTCCTCCTCCTCCTCCCCTTCTTTTTCTTTCTTTCTCCTCTTCCACTTCTTCTTCGTTATATTCTTCCTCTTCTTATTCCTCTCCCCCTCCTCTTCCTCTTCCCTCTCTCTCTCTTACTCTTCTTATACCTCCTCTTCCTCTTCTTCAACTTCCTTATCATCTTCATCCCTCTCTTCCTCTTCTTTTTCTTCTTCCTACTCCTCCTCCTCTTCCTCTTCTTGTACCTCTTCTTATAATTTCCCCTCTTCCACTTCGTCTTCTTCCTATTCCTCTGCTTTTTTCTTCTTCTTCTTCTTTTCCTCCACTTCTTCTTCTTCTTCTTCTTCTTCTTCTTCTTCTTCTTCTTCTTCTTCTTCTTCTTCTTCTTCTTCCGTTCCTATTCTTTTTCTTCTCCCCTCTTCCTTTTCTTCTACCTCCTCTTCCTCATCCTTCTCTTCCTCTCCATTCTCTTCCATTTCTTTCGCTTCATCGTCTTCTCCTCTCCCCCTTCTTATTATTTTTCTTTTTCTTCTTTTTTTTCTTCAAAACTGCTTAAAAACGTGAACATAACGACATCACATTAATTAGTAATTATAAAAAAGAAAACCCAGCTCTTCTTCACTTCCTTCCTGCCTTTCTTGAAGTTATCTATATTCCTTGAAAGACACCATGAGATTTTGCACTCGCATAAACACACGAGATGAAACGATTGCACAGTTGACGTCAATAACAACAACAACAAAAAAAACTCTTTTAAAGAAATGGCGCAAAAAGAAAAAGTGGAACAGCAATTAAAAACACCTTTCAGATTGACTCCGTTTACGTCAGCGCCGGCGGCGGCCATCGCCGTCGTCCCTAGTTGTTAATTCGTCGAGTTATTGCCTCTTTTTTTTTAATGCCTTTTAACTCTTAATTAATTGTCTCTCTCTCTTTTACAGGAGTATATACGGCTATAATCAGTTTAGACTCACGTTAGCAAACCGGTTCCTGTAAGCTGGTTCCGGTCAGTTATTATGCAGAAGTCATAAATATTGACATTTCTTTCTTCTTGCGGGGGAGCAGCCCTAGCGAGGTTATTTGGTCACACGATGACCAATCGGCCTCCAGGGAATAGTAATTTCGACTAGACCTTTGAAGGACTGCATCCAGACATTTAGAGATTTGCTAGGCGGGCAGAGCTTTCAGGCACCCACGAAGAAAGACGTCCTCTCTTTCCTGCTCCTGTCGGCTAGACACTGAGCAAGGCTATCTTCACTTGAAGATATACTGCCCTAAGGAAAGAATTTCGACAGCTAACTTTTACTATTCTTTTCTTCTTTGTTTTAAACTTCTGGCAACCTACACTCAACGGTGTAGGTTGCTTGAATAAATATATCATTTGTTGTTTATAGAACGGCCAGCCGGCCATGTTTGTCTGTCTTTGACGATTCAATATTATTATAGGAGGTAGTCTTACAGTTTATGTGAAGATTAACTCCTATAGTTATACCAGCCAAGGTTCCCCTGGCATCATTCTGACATTTAGGGGTCTGGCTCTGTTGCCTACAGTCGCCATTCTTGTTGGAATAGAGCATGGTTCTGCTTGTTGCACCTTCACAAGCATTACCTCCTCCTTCGATGGGGAAGGTTAATTGCCAGTTGGCTATTTACCTTTGATTCACTCCAAACAAGGCACATTGCCGCTGAGACGTGAAGGGGCTACTGTGAATTAAGGGTCAGATTTATAGGGGGCATCCTAAGTGGGGAGTTATGCAACAAGATGCTTGTTCACATTACATTTAAATTTCTGCATGTTGGTACAGTCGAGAAAACAGGGAGAATGGAGGGAATTCCAAAGGGACGCACTCCGAGGAAAGAAGCTATTAGAGTTGAAAGTTTTCTGGCATCCGGGGACCTCTACACTGAAGGGATGGGATTTTGTTGATAGTCGGGTTGATCGGGGGCCATTTACATTGAGAGGGTTCAAGTGCAGTAAGTTCATCAGAAAACATTCCATGGAAGTACTCGTAAAACAAGCACACGGGATGCAACATTGTGGTGATGTGACAGAGGCTGGAGCTTGGTAGACAGTGCGGGACCTATTAGTCTAGAGACTTTTTTTTTTGCACCCTGTCCAAGAGAAAGAGACTCGTGGTTAGAGCACCAGCCCAGATGTGGCAACAATATTCAATACCTGGGCGAATGGTGGCTTTATAGAGATATAGAATGCTGACAGGTGTGCATCCAAGCTCAGTAGAGGGAGGTTACCTTCTTTGCAGCAGACTTGGCAGTATCTTCTATGTATTTATTACAATTCATACTGCCTCTGAATAATAGGCTGAGGAGTTAAAACGCCGGAAGGGTTTGCCTCCAGCCATAATGCTCCCTTGTTAAACGACCTTGTGTCACACTGTGCTTAAGAGGGAGGCTCATAAATCTTGCCTAGGGTTCGCCTTGCCATCATTTTGCCAACTTAGAGTCTATCCTGAACAATCAGACTCTTCTTTGCCAATACTAAATGGTGTAACCTCCAATACATTAGCTTCTCCTTCAGGAGTTGATTTATTATCGGTCGCCTGAGGATCCCCTACTGGAAATTGCTCCCTAAACTTCTAATATATCCTATTTTGATGAAATTTAAATCATATATATATAGTTTCCGAGAAAGACAATGGAAGTGGCTCTAAATCTCTACATCCTCTCCCCCCACCGAAGGGAGCCATGGCGATAGAACTCTTCTTAAAATCTCAACTATGTTCATGCCTAGGAAACGCTGGGTGTGCCTCAAAGAGATTAAAAACTATAAATTTGTTAAAAACTAGCAATAAAAAAAGTAATGTGGTGATATCGGCGGGGAGAGAAGAACATAGGATTCCATGGTTGTGCCCTTTCAGATTTCCCCTTCAGAGGAGCTGTCTCTCCCCCTCCTCCCCTCACGCTAAACTGTATCATGTCTAAATTTGCTGCAGTGGGAAGCGGATAAATAGTGCTTCACATAAGATCTCCGAAGTTAAGAAACGTTGAGCCTGGTCAGTAGTTAGATGGGTGACCATTTAGAAATGCCAGGTGTTTTATGTCATTATTTACCGTTTCCCACTGTAGCGACATTAGCCATGAAATCTGGGAAATCCAACTCCTCCCAAGGGGGTGAGCCCTCTAAAAGGTTATAAAAATAGCCTGAATCGCACCTGGTGACATTTCCCGGTAAGGATGCTTCAGGCGACCGGCAATAAACTAATCTATCCTCTTGAAAGAGGAGGTAATGCCTGAGAGGATGGTCTCCTTAGACTCGAGCAGAACCGACACTTCACTTTTAAATATATGTAAAAACCAGTCCTAGTGGTCCTGCAAACTGAGGGCCGGCTAGCAATCAGCAACTACAACGAACAATCGTGAGTCATTTGTTATGATCTGTGCTGACCAGACACTGACTGACAATGAAAAATCGAATTTCCGGTTAAAACACATTTTTGTCTTTTAAACAAAAAAACAGACATTTTTAGATCAAACTGAACATTTTTTACCCTCTTATTATAATTTGCATGTTTGTTTACATTTATTCCCTTGTGCTGCTACATCAATACAGAATCTCTTGTTTTTATCGGTTACAAGCCTAAGCAGGGGGTAATGTAACAGTTACATGATTAATATCTATTTTCTTTTGTACTCACATGTAATTTCTTGTGGTGCGTGGTTCGGTAAACTAACACATGCATGTTCAGACTTGCGTAGTGATACATGGGCGATTAGAACACTTGGTGCCTACTTTGTGCATGTGCGCCTTTCTGACACTTCCGCCCACACCAGTTTGTCACCTTTTACAAACAGTTCCTCAAGAGTAGTCACTGAGATCAGACACCATATTGCTCTTCTCGTCTCTCACGATGGTGTTGCAGGACGAGATAGAACTCAGGGAGTCAATTCTCTTCCTATAGTCAATGCCTGCCGGCCGAACCAACTTGCCTTATATTTTTTCATGTCTAACTCCTTCTGGTTCCTATTCTGCGATTCCGAAACTGTTAAATAAGGTTGAAATATTTGTAGAGAAGATATTTGTCGTTTTAACTGGTGACCCTTTGTTTTCATCTTCATCTCAAGTAAACCAAGGCAGATAAATACAGACACAGTGACCCTACTGCAAAATAGCTATCTCCAACAAGCATCTTACAAGCTCATCACCAAAACTTGCGGAGAAATTTGTTTCTGAACTTTGAAAGTGTCCATGTTTTCAAATTAAAAATAATTGCGTCACTGTTTTATTGGTCAGCCAGTAAAAACATTCACTTTTACAGTAACAAGGTCACAACACAAATAAAGGAGCGTCTAGTTAAGAAAGTTGAATGAAAAATGTCACACAAAAAAAAAAAGCATTTAATGCACGTATCATAAAAGTTAGTGAAATACTGAGTGATTGTAGTATTTTGTTTTCAGTAGGAAAATTCATTTCATTCATAAAATGACGAAATGCCTCCAAGGTTGATCAAATATTTTATTTCAGTCACGTAATTGTTTTTTTAAATTTTTCATGCTGTGAAAGGAATAGTAACCTTATAGTTAGTACAAGCAGGGTTACCCAGCATTGCCCGGGATCCTGGCTGAAGGGTAAATAAATTGTGGAATCTCTAGGAATCTTTCGGAATCTTTTGTAAAGTAGTCCATTCATAAAGAAATCATTCAAAAGCTCAGGTACACGATTTAGAAGGGCAGAAACATTATTTCTGTCACTAGGATGGCTTTGTATCGATAATTCTAATTTTCCATTCGATTTTCGGAGAGGGGCTAAGATAAATTACGTTCACCTTTTCTGTTGTTCTTTTGTCTGTTACTTAGTCGAAAGATTTTAATATACTTCTAAAAAAGCTAAAGATATGTTAAACCCAATTTTTTTAGAATCTTGTGATAATTGTTAGAATCTTTCGGAATCATTCGGAATCTTCCGGAATCTTATGGAATCCTGAGTAAAAAAAAATCAAGTTATGACTAAGAAGATAGAAGAGCAAAAAAGTGTCTGTCAGGGTTACTTTTTGGACACACCTCTCGCCGCGCCGACTGCCTCTCATTCTGGAACAAGATAATAGTTAGAAAGTACGAAGGAAAGTCATCAGCTGACTGAGCGGTTGACCTAGTTTCCATCAAGTACGAAAAGAAGCAATTTTTATTTATGGCCCCTATTTTTCATTTTACTAAAAGTATTATACGCTTACAAATATTCAAATTGATGAAAAGTTAAATGTTCTTATCTATTTGAACAAATTCAACGAAATATTTATGAAAAACTATTTATTTTGAATAAACAAAAATGTAAATATTTCTATTATTGTCTACCATAATTTTGGAAACGCTGTAAAAATGGCCCTTTTTAATATCTTAGCGTTATTATTGCTTTTTTTAGATTTGCTGATGAGTCCTTTTACAAATGATTGGCTAGTGTATATATATATATATATATATATATATATATATATATATATATATATATATATATATATATAATATAAAATGAAGTAATAAAATAAGGTGTCAATCAAATTTTATTAGAATTCAAAGTTCAAGCAAAGTATTGTAGCAGTCACCTCCTCCTTTCAAAACATAACTACACCGGTTTGCCGGTAGGTGTCGCTTTTTCACCGACAGGTGGCGCTGTAAAGCGACACCAGAGTTATCTGCCCTTCGGACTATAAAACCAGGTGCAAACGGAAATTCTCTCTCTTCTTCACCGACCAGCCTCGGCAGAACAACGCTGGCACCAGCGCTCCGTTTCACTCGCTTTTTCCTACTCAATTGGCCTCGACAGAACGACGCTGACACTAGCGTTCCATTTCACTCTTCTCTTCTGGTCAATTGGCCTCGGCAGAACGACGCTAATACACTAGCGTTTCGTCTCACGCTTTTCTCTTGAACTGGTCTCGGCATAACAACTACCAACACACGTTTCTTCCGTCAACACATGGTCAAACAACGGTAAGAGTTCTCAACTCATTTTCTTTGTGTACGGCTTTCAAAGACTTTTCCCACGCCGGTTTCATTTCTTTCTCGTACCTATTCAAGAACTGTTTTTCCATCGACACACATGCATACATCACACACTTCATCATTCCACATACACACACGTTCAATAAACGTTTTTTGAACTACCTCATCTTGTTTGTTAATTATTACTCTGTCTTTGCATGCAACATTGCTTGATTTACTGAACACGTTTATAGTCGCGGGAACACGACCCTCGATCCTAACAGTATCTTAAAGTTCTTAGCTCATGAGTTTTCAAAGATAATTCTTCTCTTCAGAGGACCATTACCGAAGCTATACCACTACAGGTAATAAAATTAAACTTTGAAAATATATAAAAATATATACAAAAATACATAAAAATATATAACATCAAATATATCAATCCAAAAAACATACTTTTTTGTTAAATCTATATAATCCATCCAAGTCATACAATTTGAAAAACATTATCAGGAAAGACATCCAGAGGGTTGACTGAAGATTAATCCAGGTGATGAAGTACCAGTCCAAATACGAGAAACTGAAAGAGCTGACAAAGTTATCCAGTCGCGAAATGCGTCAACAATCGATGAAGTGAAAAGTATCCAATGTTTATGTTAATTATTACAACGATAAATAAATCAAATCAAATAATATAGAAAGTTCAATAAACTGACTTAAAATTCCAAAGTTCATTTGTTAATTAGAGAGTCCATTAAATCCGAATTGAACAAAAACATATATATATATATATATATATATATATATATATATATATATATATATATATATATATATATATATATATATAAGAAAATGGTTCGTACATTTCAAAGCATTGGTGGGTCAGTATTATAAAATTGAAAATAGAAGCCTTTATCAATGCAAGTCTAATTAATTTTTTTTTGCTTTAATCTTATTAATTTCGGAATAATATTCCATCATCAGAGTTGACCAGTATTGTGTCATTTTCTTTTTTTTTTTCATAAAAAAACAAAACCAAAAATGAACAAACTTGTATCCGCCGCGATGTCGTGGGCTGTTACACCCATAACATTTTATCAAAGAAGCAAAAGGAAAAAGTTTGTTTCTTTTTGTTTTTGTTTTTTTTATGAAAAAAAATGACACAATACTGGTCAACTCTGATGATGAATTATTATTCCGAAATTAATAAGATTAAAGTAAAAATATAAATAAATAAATCTTGCATTGATAAAGACTTCTATTTTCAATTATATATATATATATATATTATGACAAATGCATTTACATCCGTTCCCAGAATTCAACATAAACAATTGTTACGTGTACGATCGTTTCCAATACGATATTGATCTTTCTGGATATCAAGTTTCTTCATTAGTACAGGGTATAAACACCTAAGCTCGAAGTTAAAGCATAGCATTACAATTACAGCTTAGTATACCCTCAATTATACATCAATTGTAGAAGATGAAGGAGGGTTGGGATATGACAATTACAATCCACTTCTAAAGAGTACAGAAAACAATGAAACCAGACATATAAAGGGACACAATAAGGGAAAAAAGAATATCAAAAATACAGGAATAGAAAATGCATATACCAATACACACACACATATATATATATATATATATATATATATATATATATATATATATATATATATAATTATTTATTGCCTACAGATATCGATGTTTCATGCTTACGCAATCTTCAGTGCAGGAAGTTAATTTCTGATGGTCGGCGAGCACGAACTCCGATCACAAATCGCCACTGATTCGCAGTCAAGAGCCTTTCCCATTGTCAACTACAAATTAGCTTGGAATTAAGAAGGAATTTAACTTTGTAGATGCCAAGTCGGCGGGTATTTACAAGGAGCAGCGAATAGTGATCTACAACAACAAACTGTGTTGGATCTCGTAATTAAGCTAGTAGTACTGCTTGTTATTATATATATATATATATATATATATATATATATATATATAGTCTCGGAAGTTTCTCAACCATTAAAACTTTATTAAAAAAAAAATAATAAAATAAATAAATAAATAAAAATAATAGTCCCAAGTCTTTCAGTGGAAAATCATTCATGTAAGTCAATTTATATATATATATATATATATATATATATATATATATATATATATATATATATGTGTGTGTTGTGTGTGTGTGTGTGCTTCAGTGTATGTTGAAAAGAAATCAATAAAGGAGTCGATCTAAACAAAATGGGAGAGCTAATACAAATTATTTATTTAAATACGTTACATACTTCAGAGACGTACCATGGTCTCATTGAGATAGGCTGACCTTTAGCAAGAATTAATTTACTCTACATAATACTTAGTTACGATTAAGACCCATATAAACATACAGTCCGCCCCCGTGACTCGGTATTTTTTTCCAAAAGGGACACTTGAGTGAACTCACCGGAATTCATTATGGTGATCTTTGAACTCCTTTCTTCGATTTGTTTTTATTTTGTGAGTCGCTAATGATTTGAATCGGGGCTCTAACAACCTTTTTAACAAAAAATAAAAGGTCAGTCTATCGCAATGAAACTATGGTAAATCTCTGAAGTATGTGACGTATAGTTTTTAAATAAATAATTTAAGTAAATAATGGTATTTTAAATTTCAATTACCGAGTCTTTGTTCATATTTTTCTTGACAAATAAAAAACAAAACAATGTTACTCTTGACAATTGTTTCGCGCAGAAACGAACAACCAAGAATAAACATATAATTACCAGAATCTTTCGGTCATGCAGCTCATCAGAAAACCATCAGATCACTAAAGATTCTTAAGCAAAAAAATAAAAACCTTTTTTTAAATTCGACAAGTAATGAATAAAGACTTAGTCATTGGAATTTAAATACCATTGTTTATTCTGATAGTGCGTGTCTATGTGAGATCTCTAAGAGGTGATAAATGTATGCGCTTACTCGCGTGTGTTATGATTTCTGTGTATGAATATACGTTCTGCCTGTACGTGTACGTAATAGCTAGCCATATCATGTTTTGGGCTTGTGTGTGTATGTAAGTTTTGTAAAAGGTGATAAATGTATGCACTTATTTGCGGGTGTGTCATCACTTGAATGTGTAAACATATTCTGTATATGCTTGTATATGACTGAAGCTTGTAGTTTTCCAATGTTGTAGAAGGAGGGAGCGACTTGAATTATGCTAGTCGAGGTTGACAAATAAAAGTTGACATCATCTATATGCCTCCACCCCACCTCTACACTTATTAACCTTGAAAAGAACATAATCGCTTGCTGCCCTTGATAATTTGTATTTGGGGCAATTTCATCGCTTCTATAATAAGTCCCGATGAAATGCGCTGGCATGGAAGCATCGATAAATTTGTGTAGACTGTTTTAAGGTTTATGTAGAGTTTATTTATAAAGCTCTGCCTTGTATTGAGCACTCTTGAAAAATATTGGTTTTAAGTTCATTTTATCTATATATTTGAACTTTTTAAATTATATATTTATGCATATATATGTATATTACTTCAGTGGAATGAAATATTTCGTTGTTTTGTGAAAAATTTGTGTATTCTTCAGTCGAATAATGATTTATGTAGAAGATAACTTCATGAGTAGTCAACATTAAATTTTGGTATAAAAAGAGTGAAACATTCGATGTTCAGCATATTATTGTCCAGTCTTATTAATGACAAGAGTTAAGGATATGTCAGGGGTATAAAAGGCCATCATTAATGCGTCTGGGAAGCTTACACGAGTCAAAAAGAGATAGCTGTTTAGGTGGGATGTTCTCAATCTGCTATTTCGAAAATAACAACAATTAGGAGTGAATGGAGTAAGTTCAGGGAAATTAATAATATAGTAATAAAGGGGGGGTGAAATTGAATAAAGCAGACGACAATGTTGAAATGTCGTACATAAGTGCGACATTTCAACAGTTCTGTTTGAGTTTTCAGGAAACAATGTCGAGAAAGAGGGATCGGAGAGAAAGTTGACTGAATAAGAAACAAAAGAGTTGAGAAAAACGTCTTCAAGAACGATGTTGCGAGGAAAGATTTGGAGAAGAAAGAGATGGTTCAGTAAGAAACAAGATATGGTGTCCTATCGGATGAAAAGTTATGTGAACGGAATATTGGAATTTGAATCATTGACCAACGTAAATATAGGTTAAATGTTCAAGCTCCATCTAAAGAAAAACCTTTTATGCCTCATATTCTTTTTTTCGTTGCATTCATTCCTATTATGTTTTAGCGTTAAATTGCTTATTATAATCATATCCATGTGTTCGTTCTTTCTTTTGCCAAGTTTCTTTTTTTTTAAACATAGTTTACCCCAAACAAGGCAGACCGCCACTGTAGACGTAAGAGGCTACTGAGAAAAAGGGTGAGAGTTTTTTTGGGGGAGGGGAGGGGCAACCTAAATTGGGAGCTGTGCAGCGAGATGTTTGTTTACATCATTTTTAAATTTCTGCATGTCAGTACCGTCAGGAAAACAGGGAGCAGGGAGGGAGTTCCAGAGTCCAGCAGCACGAGGAAAGAAGCTTTTGAAGTAGAAAGCTCTTCGGCATCTGGGGACCTCCACAGTGAATGGATGGGATTTGGCAGATTGTCGGGTTGGTCTAGTGAATTTGCGTCTTATCTCATTGTGTCCTCTGTAGACATCACTATAGAACTCAGGAAATATACCCCAAGCCAAAACGAATTCTGACCAAAATATAAATGTTCATTTGTGTCCGGTATTACGAGCCGTCACCGAGCCTATTTTTAAGTGGACTGTAAGACAAACTCCTATAATATTTAGTAATAAAGGAGCTGTCAAATGAAAGGAAAACAAACCACTTTTACAAACAACAACGATTTATTTAAGCAACCTACACCCAACGGTGTAGGTTACTAGAAGTAAAGACAAAAAGAAAGAAATAGAAGAGTGACAATGTTGGTTGTCTGCCAAAAGTCTTCTTAGAGCAATATATATCTTCAAGTGAAGATAGCTTTGCTCAGCATCTAGATGACAGAGGCAGGAGAGGGAACGTTTTTCTTCATTGGTGCCTGGAAACTTTCTGACTGACCTACAAATTCGAAAGGGTCTTGAAGTAGTCGTTCAAAATTCCGGTTGGAATTAATACGCCCTGGAGTCTGATTGGTTCTCGTGTGCAAAATCACCTCGGAGAGGAGGAGCTGCTCTTCGTAAGAATAAAGAAATGTTAATATTCATGACTGCTACATCAGTTCTGGTGTTAGGGTTAGGGCTAGGATTAGGGGTTAGTTCTGGTTAGGGTTAGGGTTAGGGGTTAGTTCTGGTTAGGGTTAGGGCTAGGATTAGGGGTTAGTTCTGGTGGTAATATGCTCCAAAGACGGGAATGCAGTATAGTCATTTGTGCTCCTACACCAAATAAGAGCATGCATTTTCGACCGCGTCTCTGTCGTACCAAAGAAACAGCATTTTGAATTAATCTCAATACGAATGATTTTTTTTTTAATCTCGTGTTTTTGTTTTGTTTTTCAGGTGAACTTCCGATATGTTGACGTTTGTCATTCAGGTCGTTAACAAGAGATGACAACAACGGCGAAAAGAAGAAGGCGTTATTTGCTGCTGCTGCTGCTGCTGCTGCTGTTGACCGGTCGTGTGGCTTTACGGGATCAAGCACCTTGAACTTTTCAACACTCGGTGTCAATGACATGATTTCTGATTATAGAAGTAGTTTGTAAGATAAAATAACCACACACAGAGACAGACACACACACACACACATCTATCTGGGATTATACTAAAGCTGAGTTAATCAACGTTTGTTTCCCTAAAACTTTTTCCTATTTATTCTAATCACACAAAATACATACTAAAATATTCCTTGATTTTTGGATTGAGTTATGTTTGAAAAAAATAACCCTTCTATTTTAATTGTTATAATTAGCCGTAATTTGCAATTAACTCACAAAGTGATCCATCTCTTACTCAGTTACTATCTTTCACGCTCTCACTGCATGTTGTTTGACCCCCCCCCTCCCGATCTTATTTTATACGGTATTTATAACTCTTACTTCCGTCTCTATCCTCTTCCCCTCTCTCTTTCTCTCCATCCCTCTCTTTCTCTCCATCCCTCTCTTTCTCTCCCCTCTCCCTCTTTCTTTCTTTCTCTCGATTTCTCTCCCATCTCCTCTCTCTCTCTCTTCCTCTCCTCTTCTCTCTTTCTCTCCGTCACTCTCTCTGTTCCTCTCCCTCTCTCTCTCTTTTTCTTTCTCGTTCTCTCCCTGTTTATTAACAGTCGTAGGTAATAAAGAGAATAAAAAGATTGGAACAAACAAAATGGAATAACCCGTAACTACGGAGGCAGACAGTGAGAGGGGGGGATATATAGTGAGCAGAAAGAGAATATTTTTGAATTTTTATTTTTATTTTTTTACGTTTAACTGGTTTTGCAAACTCACTTTTTCCTTATTAAAACAATCTTACCTGAGATAAATGGGTGCGCCAAACAGGGCACACACACACACACACACACACACACACATATATATATATATATATATATATATATATATATATATATATATATTGTTGCACGAATAACATGTAATCAATAATAAATACAAAAAAATAAGTAATACTAACAGTAATTGTAGTCCTGGTGGTTTTTGTTTTAATAATAATACCAGCTAATTGTAATTGTAGAATAAAAAATAATTGTCCACCAATGAATAACTGTTTAACAGATAATGTGTTATATAAAGCAACAGTAAATAATAATATCAATAACGAAAAAAAGTATATATAGGGATTACGGAAAATAGTTGCAAGTATAGTTATAATCACCACATGATAACATTCAGTAGTGAAAAATACACAAAAAATGGAAACGTTCATAACTCAAAACTATTTATTTGATCAGGTTAAAATTTTATTATCAAGTTTGGAAAAATAGGAATTTGAAATTCCGTCAAAATTTCAACCATGACCGAACAAGGTTGAATTGCATGGTCAAGGTCATATAAGATGAAGGACTTCATTGGCTATAGTACGGGCCAAGTGGCGAGTTTCTACACTGAACAGAATTGAAGTGTGACTTTCATCTTTTCCGTGACCTTAACTCTTGACCTTTGACCTAGATATCCCAAAATTAAGTCAGTTTTAAGTTAGACCATGCCCCATATTTAGACCAAGTTTGGTGACGATTGGTCAAGTGATGTGGATGCGAGGCTGTACACAAACAAACATAGCGACAAACTAATTAATTCAGTAAACTCCTATAAGAGAAGCGAAAGATACAATTAAATAAATCCACGCCTTTGCGTGAACTGGGGCAAACAAGTGGTTGCTGAAGGTTGTTTAAGTACAGAAATGCTGAAAGTCGTGTTAGCAGTAACAGCACAAATAGTTACAGCTTTGATGTTAAAGGAGGAGTACATCAAGGGTCTGCACTGACCCTTTTCGTTTTCATTTGTGTCTCAGAAGCATTGTCCAGATAGTTCTGTACGGGTTGTCCAGAAGAGATGTTGTATGCTGATGATTTAGTACTTGTCTGTGAAACAATGGATGACCTATTTGTTAAGTTACAGACTTGGAGGAATGCTATCGAAAGTGAAGGTCTGAGGGTGAACGTTACCAAGACCAAAATGATGATAAATCGTTGTAGTGTTGAAAAGCTCCCCAAAAGAGGAAAATCCCCATGCTCAATTTGTGGAAAGGGAGTCAGGTGCAAGTCAATTTTTTGTGATGCCTGTAAGCATTGAGTACACAAGAAATGCAGTTGAATTACTGGTAGGTTGAGAAGGGATAACGGATTTGTGTGCACGAAGTGTGTAAGACAATGGAGATGGATGAGAACTTAAATGTGGAAAAAGTATACTGAATGGTTGTCGACAAATTTTGCTACCTTGGTGATACCATTGGAGCACAGGGTGGAGCAAGTGCTAATGTGATTGCCATAATTAGGAGTGGTTGTTCAGGAAATTATTTGCAATTATTGACCAGCAGAGCATTATCACTATCGACCAAGGGAATAGTCTATCAGACATATTTACACAGTGTGATGATGTATGGAAGTGAAACCTGGCTAGTGAGGGTTGAGGACATGTGTTGCATGGAAAGAACTGATATGAGAATGATACAATGAATGTGCAATGTGAGTCTTAAAGACAGGCTTAGATCTGATGAGCTCAGAGGAAGATTAAATCTGGACAGTATAGGGAGATGTGTGCTAAAAAGAGGACTTCAATGGTATGGCCATGCTGAAAGAATGGGTGAGAGTTCTTGGGTTGGTAGATGTAGAACAGTTCAGGTAGCAGGTCCAGTTCACAGGGGAAAGCCAAGGTAAACATGGGAGGAAGTGATAAAAATGGAGTTGAAGGAAAAAGGTATAAGTAAAGACCTGATCAGAGATAGGTTGGTTTGGAAGACAATTTTTTAAAGCCGTTCATCACATGCCGGCATTTAAAACGGACGTTAAACGGATGATCTCTCCTTCCGACTATCTCTGCCCCTCTCTTTCTCTCTGTCTCTGTCTCTGTCTCTCTCTCTCTTTCTTATTTTCTGACAACTGGTTAAATATAATAAAAAGAAAGAAAAAAAGAAAACTGACTGACTGTTTGACCTAGTTTCAGTGTTGTTGTTTTTAAACAACTACCAGTAAGAATAAACAAAAACAACTTTTGTTCCCCCTTCCTCGGCACTAATTTGGTTCCTGGTGATTCGCAAGGGAATGGCTGATATTAAAGTTTATATTTGTTTTTACCATAACCAGAATTACACTGAATCTGATAATGTCCGAGTTGAAGCACACACACACACACATACCTGCCATTTATACTAACTGAAACATCATTATTTAGAGCCAATAACAAAGTTTTCCAGTGCGAATGTTCCGAGGTTTGGAATTTCCACAAAACCTGAGAAACGAAAACTTCAACTGTTGACTAGATATGTTTTTTTTTCTTTCTTCTTCTGAGTTTACCAGATGTGAAAATTAAAGTTTAAACAGATTCGCTTGTGAAATTGGGTCAGTGAACCTCCCCTGCCGTAATTTTTTTTTTTCATTTGTAAAGAAAATCCTGCTCTATTCACAAAGAAAGTAAAGAAAATGCGGTGTTCGTTCTTCTCTCGTCGGAGATTAAAAGAAATGTTCACCTGGAAACGAATATGGAAACAAAAACAAAAAAGAAACAACAAACAAAAAATGTGTAAATTTTTGTTTTCTTTTTCTTAAAAAGCAAAAATGTAATTCTTGGCGTCTGAAATTCTTCCTATAACTGACTCAACGGCCTTTATGGGAAAGGAGAGAGGAGGACAGAGAGAGAGAGGGAGAGAGAGAGAGAGATAGAAAGAGAAGCAAAAATATATTTAGAGAGATTGAAAGACAGAGAGAGAGAGAGAGTTAGAGGGAGAGAAAGAAGAGTGCGATGGGAAGAGAAAAACAGAAATATATATATATATATATATATATATATATATATATATATATATATATATATATATATATATAGAGAGAGAGAGAGAGAGAGAGAGAGAGAGAGAGAGAGAAAGAGAGAAGGAGAGAGAGAGGGTTAATAGGAGAGACAGAGAGGCAGAAATAGAGAGATTGAAAGATATATATACACTCACACACACACACACATATATATATATATGTGTGTGTGTGTGTGTGTGTGTGTACCTTCTTTGTAATATAGCAGGAAAAATACCAGCAGAGTGCTCGATTAATTGAGAATTAAGAGCATAATATCTATTTATTTTGGTACAGAAAAATTACTACAACATTCGTACCGTCGGTTTCAAGCACATATTAAGGGCCATCATTGACACAAATACATTCTGTTTTAATATTCGCGATGAAATCTTTAAAGGATGCATCCACAGGAGACAAGTACTTCTCATAAACTGAACTTACCGATACACATAAAAGCCTAGCTACACCCCTCTGCCAAATATATAACCTCATAATTGCCCCATTGAATACCGACTTCCACTCCGGAAAATTTTCCCAACTATCACCCCTCATAAATATAAATAAAATTAAAAAATACGAACAAATACCTTAATCAACCCATATCTACACTACTTTTCAAGAGCAATAATTATAACTTTGCCAAAAATATTTCTCCAGTCATAAAAGAAGATAAAATAAGGACGTGTGTCGTGGATGGCGGGCAAAGAAGGGAGTTCGTGTTTTCTTCTTGGGACACACGGACACTAGTTCTTGAATGATGCCAAAATAAAATTTAAAAAGAAAGAAAGAAAAACAGGGGAAAAAGAAAGAGAAAGGAAAAACAGAAAGACCCTGTTTCTAGGAAAATGGTAAGAAGAAAGAATTCTAATGGTTAAGAAAACAAACGGAGTTAATGAATGAAAGCGCATGTGTGTGTGTGTCTGTGTCTGTGTGTACGCATGATCGTATGCATGTGTGTGTGAGAGAGACAGAGAGAGAGAGAGAGACAGACAGACAGAGAGAGATAGAGAGAGACAGACAGACAGAGAGACAGACAGACAGACAGAGAGAAAGAGAGACAGAGAGACGGACAGACAGACAGAGAGAGAGACGGACAGAGAGAGAGACAGACAGACAGAGAGAAAGAGAGAGAGAGACAGAGAGAGACAGAGAGAGAGAGAGAAAGAGAGAGAGAAAGAGAAAGAGACAGAGAGAGAGAGACGGAGAGAGAGAGAGAGATAGACAGACAGACACAGAGAGAAAGAGAGAGAGAGACAGAGAGAGACTATAAATATACATATATTGGCATGACTAGGACTAGTATCTCTCGTCGCCTTACATGTCACCTCTCCCCCCCCCATAGCTCTATTTATTAGCACTTAGTAGAAGACGACACTCCCAAAAGAAAGAATTCAGGGACATATTAGTCAAAAACACGGCCATCTTCGCTGTCTCACATTGCAACCTGCGCCTCCCCATGATTGAAGCCTTACTCATTCGAGCAAAGAAACCCACTATCAATCAAAGTCGATATGAGGGGAAAGAAGGCATACTGAAATGCTTTTAGTATATTATAAAAAATCCGTATACAAAAATTAATTCATAAATTAATTAATAAAAAAATCTCTCTCTCTCTCTCTCTCTCTCTCTCTCTCTCTCTCTCTCTCTCTCTCTCTCTCTCTCTCTCTCTCTCTGTGTATATATATATATATATATATAGTAAGTTATGAACATATATTTATGACAATTAAGCTACACAGAGGTTCCCGCGTTTCATCCCGGGGGAATCTTCAGGCTAAAATGTATGGAGTTGGTTTTGCCGGGTGTTTTTATATACACAACTATATATATAATTATTCGTGTCCTGTTTCTTATATTTAATTTCGATATAATGATAACCACTATTTTTTTAACTGTATTGTAAATTTTGCTTGATTTTTTAAATACATTTTCGTTGCTAGAATTATGGATAAGCCTACGTTTGATAGAATTCGGAATCTGTTTTATGATTGATAGTCGCTGATTAGCCTTTGGGTTTACGTATATTGGATTGGCGTTATTATTTAGGTATAGTTCGTAAGTATTTTTATTTAAGTTTAACGTGACATCTAGAAAGTGGGTTGTTTTTATGTTAGCCAGTACTAAATATAAGAAACAGGACACAAACAATTATAATAAAATTAAAAATAAAAGAAAAATAAATATAATCTGGTATACACCGCCCTATAATCAGATGCTAAAAACTGAACTTGACAAGAAATTCCTAAATCTGATTGAAAAACACTTCCCTGTAACAAATACCCTGCATAAAATATTCAATAAAAATAACCTAAAACTGTCCTACAGCTGCTGCGAAAACCTAGAAATGATAATTAAGGCACACAATAACAAAATACTAAAAGAGAACAGCAGAGAGGAAAAAAATAACAAATTGCATAAAAAAAGTGACCAATATAGCAAATATAACACTAAGAAGAACAAAAATATAAGCACTACAAATAGAAATAGACAAAACCCTAATAGCAATCACCCGAATAGAAATGAAAAAGTTAACAATAAGGAGAAAAGATGAAACTGCATTAATCGTACACTTTATCTACTACAAAATAAATGCCTAACCAAAAGTATCGTTTACCAAGCCACAATATTTGCCAACGAAAGACCGAATAACAAGAAGTTCTATGTGGGTATGACGTTCCTTGATTTTAAAATCAGATATTATGACCACAACAGCACATTTAAAAACAGAGAAAGTCGAATTAAAACAGCACTAGCAAACAACTATTGGGAGCTCAAAGAAAAGGGACGCTCACCAATAATTGAATGGAAAATACGACAGGTCAGTACATGTAGAAATTTAGACGACCCGTGTAGATTATGTCTGAATGAGAAATTTGAAATCCTAAACTTTAAAGACCCAAAAAATCTATCAACCTGTAGAAGTGAGATAGCAAACAGCTGCCTGCACAGGATAAAATTTACCTTAGGCTAACAATACATAAATAAATAAATAAACAAATGAATAAAAAAAAACTAAACTAAAACCTAAAATAGAAATACAAGGAACCACGTGTTAAAATAAGTTCACCCATTATATTGATACAACAAAGAAACAGGAATAGGCCACTCTATAGAAAACAGAACAATAGAATAGGAAATAGGAAGTAAAACTAACCCGACCTTTGGTCGTGAGAAGCCCAACGATTGGCTAAGAGTACAACAAAGAATCTGATTGGTTAACTAGCTAGTTGTGTATATAAAAACACCCGGCAAAACTAACTCCATGTATTTTAGCCTGAAAATTCTCCCCGGGTATGAAACGCGGAAGCCTCTGTGTAGCTTAATTGACATAAATATATTTTCATAACTTACTACCTAGCTCTACTTAAATATCGAGCACTGTTGAAGTAAATACTGAAAATTGATACATAAAAAATTATATCTCCTTATAAAATTTTAAGTGGATACATGAAATACTAATATATATATATATATATATATATATATATATATATATATATATATATATATATATATATATATATATATATAAGAAAATTGTTTGAAGCCTAAGAATGCATTTTTTTTAAAATAAATAGTAATTTATTTAAAAGTAGTCCCAAATTTTCGACGTAATACGTCCTCGTCAGGGGTACAAGACATTTTTTTTTTCATAGCGAGATGTTTATCGCCAGCAGAAGGTAGAATCCGTAAAAGACTTCGACATTTGAACTATTACCGAATCAACATCTTACGGATTCTACCTTCTGCTGTCGATGAACATCTCGCTATCTAAAAAAAATGTCTTGTACCCCTGACGAGGACGTATTACGTCGAAAATTTGGGACTACTTTTAAATAAATTACTATTTATTTTTAACAAAATGCATTCTTAGGCTTCAAACAATTTTCTTACATTTCATTATTGAATGCTTTCTAATGGGAGACCAACATATCTTCTTATATATATATATATATATATATATATATATATATATATATATAGAGAGAGAGAGAGAGAGAGAGAGAGAGAGAGAGAGAGAGAGAGAGAGAGAGAGGGGGGGCGATATATAAAGTAAGATTAATAAAAGAAAAAGAAAAGTCTAAAAGAATTGAGCTGAAAAGAAAAAAAGGAAATAAACAAAGAAAGAAGGGAAAAAGAAATAGAAAAAAAAGAAATAGAAAAAAAAGAAATAGAAAAAAAAGAAATAGAAAAAAAGGAAAGAGAAAAAAAGAAATAAAAAAAAAGAAATAGAAAAAAAGAAATAGAAAAAAAGGAAAGAGAAAAAAGAAATAGAAAAAAGAAAGAGAAAAAAAAGAAAGAGAAAAAAAAGAAATAGAAAAAAAAGAAATAGAAAAAAAAGAAAGAGAAAAAAAGAAAGAGAAAAAAAGAAATAGAAAAAAAGAAAGAGAAAAAAAGAAAGAGAAAAAAAGAAATAGAAAAAAAAGAAATAGAAAAAAAAGAAAGCGAAAAAAAAGAAATAGAAAAAAAAAATAGAAAAAAAAGAAAGAGAAAAAAAAGAAATAGAAAAAAAAGAAAGAGAAAAAAAAGAAATAGAAAAAAAAGAAATAGAAAAAAAAAGAAATAGAAAAAAAGAAATAAAACAAGGAAATAAAAAAAAGAAATAGAAAAAAAAGAAAGAGAAAAAAAGAAATCCGGGCAAGGATAAAAAACAAAAAGAAAAGAAAAATAAAAAACAAAAAAACAAAAAAACAAATGAAAGAAAATAAGAGAAAAAAAAATAAATAAATAAAATGATGTTTAAGTAGGTATTCATGAAGGCTGATTGCAATGCAGAAGAAACCGGAATGGAGAAATAGGGTAGGGTTTTTTTTTCTGCATTCATAAATACCTACATACTTATTTCCCAGCAATGCTTCAAGCAAACTACGATTCTTTTTTAAAATGATGTTTGTCAAGTAGGTCTCTCTTTTTTTTCTTTTGACATTAAGTAGTTTCTCGTTTTATTCCGAAATCGCCTTTCTTACCTACTTAAACTGAAAAAAGAAGAAAAGAAAACTTCTTCTTCACATTGCAAATTTCTTTTCTAGCCATTTTTACACAGTTGGTTGAGAATACCAACAACAATTATGATTTCCTTTCTTTTTTTTTTACCGCGTCTCATATTGCGATTACAGAAACCAGGAGCGATTAAGGAAATATTTAAGAAACAAATTTACACCCTCCGTCCAAAAATGCTGGAAAGAAAATATCGTTTTGCCAGTGTTCGCACCAATATTTGTATTCAAATAAAATAATTAATGAAATAAGAAAGAGAGAAAGAAAACTAGAAAGTTTTTAAAAGAGAAAAAAAACGAAAGAAAAATGTATAAATCGGTATAGAAAGCAGAAAGAAAAAAATGAAAATAGATCTCAATTTCCCTAATTACTTAAAATGGATTCGCCCGGTAGTATTTTTTATCGCTAACTTTTGTGTGACGGTACGAATATATATATATATATATATATATATATATATATATATATATATATATATATATATATATACTATAAGAAATTTAAGACTTAAAATCTTGTCGTAAAAAACACTTCTTCCCAACCCATAAAACATTAGAGAGAACCAATGTTATTTATAAGTTTAAATTCCCTTTGGACGAATATAACTCCCATAATGATAATAAAGCTAATAGCTACATTGGTTTTACAAGCACTACCCTATCCCGCTGCCCCATCATGCATCTTGTAAACTCTAGCTCAATTTACCAGCATTTACAAAAACATAACTGCGCCCTTTCTCTGATTTATGACAATTTTTAGTTAATAACACGAAAATAATACATTCTGAAACCAATTTTTTTAAATACTCGAAGCTATTAAAAACCAGCAACCTACAATTAATAACATTACGTATGAAACGAGTAACAACATTTTAACATGCTTAACGTAATACAATTTATCCTGTGACGCTAATTCTAGCGTCCCAGGACTTAAATTGTAAACGTTTCTCCTGGAATTACACTGGTTCGTTCTTTTGACATCTACTTCACATGCGTGTTCTTGGCTACTTTTTGAAATTCTCTTCTTTTCTACATTTTTTTTTTATTCATTTGTTTTTGTCACCTGAAGATGATTCGACGAAAAATCGAAAACATTCGTGATACATATGGAACATACATGAATTTTTTCTTCAGAAAAATCGAAAACGTTCGTGATACATATAGAACATACATGAATTTTTTCTTCAGAAAAATTGAAAAACTAAAAAAAGTTATAATCAAACAGAAGAATTCTGGTCAACTAATATCTTATAATTAGTGAAACATCCGGATAAAAACTGAAGCTCAATATACTGGATAGAGCATTAATATTATAATATAAAATGAAGTAATAAAATAAGGTGTCAATCAAATTTTATTAGAATTCAAAGTTCAAGCAAAGTATCTTAACGTCCTTAACTCATGAGTTTTCAAAGATAATTCTTCTCTTCAGAGGAAGTCTCACAATAAAGACGAAACGTTAATAAATACATAAATAATATAGTGTTTGGCTTTCCTTTTTCATTTTCCATATATATATATATATATATATATATATATATATATATATATATATATATATATATATATATATATATATATATATGGGAAAATGAAAAAGGAAAAGCAAAAAATGGATGTTTTTATGTGTACATCAACGTTTCGTCTTTATTTATAAGACTTCATCAGGATGATAAAATAGAGAAAAAATGTCATGCAAACACAGATACATGTAGGGTAGACATATTGGGAAAAATAGAATGAAATAGTGGCCAACTGCTGGGTGGACGTCCGTATTTGTTGGAGAAATAGAAATGAATATGTCTACCCTACATGTATCTGTGCTTGCATGACATTTTTTCTCTATTTTATCATCCTGATGAAGTCTTATAAATAAAGACGAAACGTTGATGTACACATAAAAAACATCCATTTTTTGGTTTTCCTTTTTCATTTTCCCATCACGTCGGATTACTTTCACCCTTCTCTTCCCATATATATATATATAGGTATCTTACTTTCGTATCTCTGAATTTGAAATAACTGTGTGCCTTAACTTAGCGATACTCTTATAATAGCTTTTTGATAATTATATATATATATATTTATATATATATATATATATATATATATATATATATATATATATATATATTTGATACATGCCATTAAATATTAGAGCATCTGACTAGCATCGTTTGTAATGTTGGCCGTATTTTTCATAGCTCTACATAATAAATACAAAATGGACGGTTATCTATGAATGAAATCTTTCGTTTCTTTAATGAACTGTTTTTTTGTGGTAAATGCATGAAAAACGTTTTTTGATTTTATTGTTTGAGGATTTTCCCTCGAACTGATCTGATGGTTTTCTGATGACCGGCATTAACGAAATATCCTGGTAATTATATGTTTATTCCCGGCTGTTTGTGTGCGAAATAATTGCGATGTTGCATTGAATTATTTTGAAAAAATTAATAAGGACTTGGTCATTTGAATTTAAAATACCATTGTTTACTTATATATATCGTTTCGTTCAGTAGGGAACATTTGTATGTTAATATCGGATCTTTCCTTTCTGAAGAAATTTGCAGGTTAATAAAAGTATTTTTATAAGTAAACTGTAATTATCATCTACCCGGGTTTAAATATTAGTCTCTTAGAAAAGATCTTCGGACAATGTGTCGTGCGTATTTCTCCTGACTTTGCTTCTAATTACAATATGGCTGCCGGCGAGTTGGTGATTTCAGAAACGCTATGGATGGAAGCGCATCCGATGTGAGTTGTTTTGATTTTCGGAACTTTATTTTTTGTCACATCGCAATGTACAATTTTTCAAACTTTTTTTTTCTTTTGATAAATTCAGAGAAGGAAGATCCGATATCAACATACAAATGTTGATTGGTCCCCTACTGAACGAAACGGAACCGTAAAATTGTATCAAAGGGGTTTGTTTCAAGTGGGAAACCAGCTCCCTCAAAACTGGGGCAGCCTGGATATGTATGCAAATAGCCATGTTTGAACCCGTCGTTATTCCCCTGTTGAGGACGCCTCGAGTTAACAGATAATAAACCCACCCCTGGGGCGGGGGGGGGGGGCTCCTGGGCAAGAACTGTAAGTAATGGCCTATTTTGCACATTGAATTAATACTAAATACTTCACTTCGCCCCTAAAAGATGTGGATCGTATTTTTTCGATATCGTGCCTAATTGCTAAAAGTCTGAAGAAATATTTTGAAAAGTAAAAATCGCTAACAAAAAAACTTAAAGGATGAGTGATAGGTATGAAGTTGCGTCAAACTAAAAATTAAAACTGCTCTCCTAAGAAATTGGAATGAAACAAGGCGATCGAGTTAAGTGTCGCCTTGAATTAAAGGCCTTTGGGTTCTTCATTTAACTACACTGGTACTTCGTAGCAGCGTATTGAGGGGAAGGGGGTCTGCTTTAATTAAAAATGTATCTGTAAACTTATAATATAAATTATCATGAAAAAGTCCCTTCCCCCAAAGCAAAACCCCACAAACACGGTGGCCATATTTGCGAATATATTTTTCTAATTATCCCCCCCTCTCTCTCTCTCTCTCTCTCTCTCTCTCTCTATATATATATATATATATATATATATATATATATATATATATATATATATATATAAAATAACAACGAACGCTACAACTACCAATAAAAATAATTACATAAAAATACACTAAATATTTAGGTGATAAAAATCGTACATATCTCTAGACGGAGCGTCTTGGTCCAGTGGTAGAACGCTGGACTATAGACATCAATATCGAAGGTTCGATCTCTGTAGAACGTTGGACTATAGACATCAATATCGAAGGTTCGATCTCTGTCTAAGTTAGCCATGCTGATGACGGCTGTGAGCCAGAAACACGTGTCCATGGATTACTTTTATGTATGTATATATATATATATATATATATATATATATATATATATATATATATATATATATATATATATGTGTGTGTTTTATATCTACAGACGACGTCGTTTCGGGCTTACACCCTCAGCAGTGCAGGAAGTGGTGGTTTCAGGCGGCCGTATGGGTTCGAACGCAGTTCGTAGATTCAGCCTAGAATTACAAGCCTAACGCCCAGATCGACAAGGCCGCGAGAAATCATCCCAAACAGTAATTGAAATCAAGATACACTTATCTAGAAGGCGGGATAAGCGTCATGATTCTAATAATGTTCTAAGCGCAAGGAGAACTTTGCTTTATCAGAGGGTGATAACAATGTTGTCATTTCAAACAGGGGTTTATTTTAAGACTACAAATCTTAAAGGAGCATTTACTATAAATATTTGTAATTAAATATTAAAGTGTGTTATACCTACAGACGACGTCGTTCCGGGCTTACACTCTCATCAGTGCAAGAGGTGGTATATATAATATATATACATATTTTATATATTTTTTTTTATATATTTTCAAAGTTTAATTTTATTACCTGCAGTAATGTCATTGCGGTAATGGTCCTCTGAGGAAAAGATTTTCTTTGAACACTCATAAGTTAAGGACTTTAAAGTACTTTGCTTGAACTTTGAATTCTAATAAAATCTGATTCGCACCTTATTTTATTCTTTCACTTAATCTAGTGCTATTAATGCTCTATCCAGTATATTGAGCTTCATTTTTATCCGGATGTTCACTAATTAAAGATATTAGTTGCCTCTTATATCTTTTGTTGTATTAACCTTATATATATATATATATATATATATATATATATATATATATATATATATATATATATATATATATGAATCAAATGGGGATAAAATGATCCGACGTAATAGAAAATGAAAACGGAAAGCCAACACTATATCATTTATGTTTTCATCACGTTTCGTCTTTATTGTAGACTTTCTCAGGATGAAATAAAATGCAGAAAAAAACGTAGTTATTAATTTTGATTTGCCTAAAAACGTTTGAGTTTCGGCATGGCTGTGAATGAAAAAGGCAAAAATGAAAAAGGCGATTTTGGTTAACCCGTTATCAGCAGAAGTTTACACAGTTCAAAGGAAAGAGGAAATGGGGTGATAGTTGAGAGTTATTAATTTTATTTCTATTTTTAGCTTAGGGAAAGAGATAATGTCTGAGTCATTTGTGTCAAAACCGAGCGTGGCTGATAGTTTATGGGGGGGGGGGAGTATGAATTGTTGTCATGTTTCGAATTAAAAAGGAAAGAAGAAAGAAAAATAATTATATTTTTTATGAATGTAAACGCGTAGGGAGGAGGCTTTTCTATTTTGAAACGCAAATTCTTATTAAAAACGAAAAATGTGACAAAAAGAGAAGGAGTAAATAAAACCTATTAGTTTATTTATTTAAGTGTGAATGTATTATTTATTCCTATTTATTTAATTACTTTATTTGTGTCTCATTAATTAATCAATTTTTTTTTCTTTTGCAATATGTGAAAATATGTGTAAAAGAGAGTTGGAAATAATATAACTAGTTTATTTACTTATGTGTGAATGTATTTATATTTATTTGTGTATTATTAATTGATTATTAAAATATCTATGATTATATGCAATATGTGAGGAAGTCTCCAATAAAGACAAAACGCTGATGAATAGATAAATAATATAGTTTTTGGCTTCCTTTTTCATTTGCCACACATATATATATATATATATATATATATATATATATATATATATATATATATATATATATATATCCATCCTGGAACGTTGCGAGTCCGTTCTTTTGACTTCACGCGCGCTTTCGGTTGAAATTCCCTTCTTTTCTCCAGCTTTTTCGTTCATTTGCTTTTGTCACCTGAAAATGATTCGACGAAGAATCGAAAACGTTCGTGATACTTATGGAACATACATTGATTTTTTTTTTTAATTTTAACACAAAAAAGATCATTAGAAAAAAATGGAAATATATATTAAGCTACTATTAGCGATAATGAAAATCTCTTTCTAAATGGATAGAGCACTTTCAGTAGTTTTTATTGTTTATGTAAACATTAAGATTCGCCTTTCGTTGTGGCCGATGATATAACGGGTAAAAACTCTGATTGGCTAAAAACCCGTCACGTTTCGATCTCAGCTTGAAACACTTGTCTGTCTAATCTCACTAAAGAGTCTGACTGTGTGTGTGTGTGTGTGTGTGTGTGTGTGTGTGTGTGTGTGTGTGTGTGTGTGTGTGTGTGTGTGTGAGAGAGAGAGAGCGCGTGCGTGCGTGCGTAAGAGAAAAAGAGAGTTTTCCCCGACGACCTTGAAGGAATTATTAGATGTTTTAAATTAAGTATATTTATAAACGCTAAGAAGGCTAAAGTGGCTTTTTTTTTTCTTAACGAAAAATTGAGTAGTGGGCACAGTAGGTTTTCTTCTTCTTCTGGGCGTTTTGAAGTGAGAGGAGGAGGGGTGAAAAGGAGAATAGAGTAATGTCAGTCAGGGAGGGCGAGGGAGAAGGGGGAGGGTTAAAAAAACAAAATGGAAGAACTATTAAGAGAGGGATGAAGGAGGAAGGAGAGAAAGAGAAAGTGAGAAAGAGAGAGGGGGAGGGAAGGAAGGGGATGTATTAATGAAAATGTCTAAGCCGCAGGTAAACAAAATTTAGGAAGGAAAGAAGAAATGAAAGAAAAAAAGGAAGTATAAAAGAAAGAAATTTTATGAAAGAAAATAAAAAGGCAAATAACCGATATAAGCAACAAATCATAATTTATACATTGTTAAAGAAACGGACAACTCATGGTGGTTGCGTTTTTTATCCACTTTTTCAGGGGAACTTAGTATTTTTCTCAATTTTTTAGATAAAGAATAAAGGTAAACTGATATAAGGCATATGTTGATTTATTTATGTGCAAGCTTTCGATTTATATAAGTCATCATCAGGGTCTAGAAAATATCTTATGGGCAGATTATTTCATTTGTTCATCCGTACATACGTTATCACTTCCCAGATCCGTCTATTCTATATTATCTATTCCAGAGGCCAGCAGCACGAGGAAAGAAGCTATTTGAGTAGAATGCTCTCCGGCATCTGGGGACCTCCACAGTGAATGAATGAGATTTAGTAGAATGTCGAGTTAGTCTAGTGAATTTATGTCGAGGGGGCTCCAGAGTAGCCAACTCATCGGAGCATAATCCATTGAAGTATTTGTAAAACAAACATAAGGATGCTACATTGCAGCGATGGGACAGGGGCTGGAGCTTAGCTGACAGTGAGGGACCTATTAGGTTGACGACTCTTTTTTGGACTTTGTCAAGGAGGGAGAGACTAGTAGATGATGCACCAGCCCAGATGTGGCAACAATACTCCATGCATGGGCGAATGGTGGCTTTGTAGAGATACAGGATAATGTAAGGTGTAAGGAGTTTACTAGCACGGTAGAGGGAGCCAACTTTCTTTGCGGCAGCCTTGGCAATGTCTTCAATGTATGTGTTCCAATTCATGTTACCTGTGAAGGTTAGGCCAAGGAGTTTGAATGATGAACTCTCAGGTAGGGTGTTATTTGCCATGGCAATCGGTGGTTGAAGAGGCTTCTTGTAGTTGTTGAAGGAAAGTAGCTTTGTCTTTGCGGCATTAAAAGTTACCATCCATTTATGACCCCAATCCACTACAGCCTGGAGGTCATTTTCTAAAGATTCAGCCATTGCCTCAGATATGATCGCGTCTGTTTTGCCAACATGGCGAGAGTAAAGCGTGGTGTCGTCAGCAAATAAACCAATCTCAGACACTATGTCATCAGGGAGATCGTTTATATAGATCAAGAACAACAAAGGTCCAAGAATAGATCCCTTTGCGGCATTAAAAGTTACATTAAATTAAAATGTTTGAACTACGCAGGATTCAATGACTTGGGTTTTGTACTATATCGCACCAATCATTTCCAATCCTCTCATGGTGTTGTTCACCATCCAACTGGCAATCTCATCAACAATTATCCTCAAGTGACTTTATCCTCAAGAGACCAGTCGGGGATGTCACGAATGCGCCATCTTGAAATGATGCTAATCTTCTGCAAATCTTTTAGCTTTAATACATATATGCATAAAAAGCTATTCATTTGCGTTTAACACTAAGGGAGGTAATTTGATATATATTAAAGTGAATGCAAGCAGCAGCTGACTGAAGTATTAGTATTGTTTGTAATGTAAAAAAGACCGCAAATGTTGTTTTCAGGTGAATTTAATTATAAAAAGGTAAATTAGGAACCAAAATAGGCTGTATTTTGCACGTCATATAGTGCTGGGATCAAAGTGTAGTATCTGTTCCGATGGATACTGCACCCCATAGACCGGTATTGTCTTGGCCTTCGGGCTTGATTTACACCAGTCAATGGGTTTGTCCTGTGCAGTTCTAGGAGGTCCACCCTCCCAGGCTTCGCCTTCCCTCTTTGGGGAGGAGTAAGTTTATTGCTTACTGCCTGAGGTGCCCCTACCGGGGAATGCCGACGAGGCTGCCCAGGTATTTTTTGTAGGCCAGAGTGCTCAAATTCTCGGGCGCTGGCTTTTCAAATCCTACTTTCCGACCTTGTGTCACATCTTACCGCTGTGGGAGGTAGATAAATAAATAGTACTGGGACTCATAGAGACCAGTTATGACTAATGCAAATTGGTCATATCGAAAAGGTACACCTCCTTTAGAAACACTTTAGTCTCTATTTGTAAACCATTCATTAAACACAGCTTCTGCTATTTTACCCATAGCTGGAGAGCGAGGTCCATGCTTTGATAACAGGAACAAAATAAAATTTAGATCCACTGAGCAGATTATGACGTCACTGTTTCCTCGATACCAGCGTTCGCAGATGCCTTAAAGTGAAGAGTGCCAAGGTTCTCATCTACGTACGACAATCATGTTCGTTTATCCGTTTTCAAATTGGTTGACAGGTTCAGAGGTTTGAGAAGTATCCAAGTCGTAACCGGAAATCTGCCACAGCTGTTGGTGCGCATGTAGCGGTTTAAAGGCAACGGCTGATCGATTGCCTGCTGGCCAATTGCGTTCGGGTAATTTTCTCCCCAAAACAAGTGTCTCCGAGATTTTGATGTCCTAGTCATCTGCGTCTTGAACAAATGCGCACTGATCATTTGCGTCTCCGTAACACTTGCGTCTCGGATATTTGTTCAACCTGGAAGGGAAAGTGATGTCAACTAACAGAGGCTGGTTTATTACCAAGGGAGTGGTGGTTGTAAACTGACTACGACACACCGTTGCGTGGTAATCGTTTCAATATAAATCTGGGCTGGTGCACAAACCACTAGACACTCCCTTTTAAACGGGGTCCAAAAAAAGAGTCTCCAATCTAATAGGTCCCACACTGTCAACCAAGCTCCAACCCCTGTCACATCGCCGCAATGTTACATCCCTGTGTTTGTTTTACAAGTACTTTAATGGAATGTGCTCTGACGAACTCGTGGCACTTGTGCATCCTCGACGTAAATACCCCCGACCAACCCCACAGGCAGCAAAATCCCACCCCTTCACTGTAGAGGTTCTCAGATGCCGGAAAGCTTTCTACTCTAATAGTTTTTATCCCTAGCCTTACTAATTCCCTCCCCATTCCATGCTTCCCTTACTGTACTAATGTGCAGAAATTTAAATGTAATGCAAACAGACATCTCGCTGCTCAACTCCCTACTTAGAGTGTCCCTGTAGGCATGGTCCCTTACAGTAGACCCTTTACGTCCAAGTGGCAATGTGCCCCCTTGTTTGGGGTGAATAAGAGTGGAAACAAAATAAAAAGATAAAGGACTGTCATTTACTTCAATGTGTATGAGTTTCAATTGTGTGTGGTGTGTATAAATCATTATACACCTGTTATCTTCGTTGTCGGGAATCCAGGCTCTTGATCGTCTGTGGATACAATCATTGTGACGCCGATGTTTAGTTTTGAAAAGAGGTTTATTAATGAGAAAAGAACAGTCATAGTGAAAACAGTGAGGCAGGTTACTTGGGTGCGCATGGATAGAAAGACAGACAGATAGATAGCTTGTCTTGTCTTGCCTAGCTACATTGTGGACGACCGCTCCCACTCTCACTTCGAGGAAGTCACATGTTTCACTTCCGCCTGATTAAGTTGTCAGCCGAAAAAAGGTAGACTTTTCTCTGCCCAGAAGTCACATGATTTCGTCAACTTTCGTTTTGAGGTCGATCTCTGATCCCTACGTGTCATTCAAACTTTTCCATTCAAACTTTTCCATTCAAACTTTTCCATTCAAACTTACAAAGATAATGTCTCTTAAAACAAAACTGAAATTATTTCTGGACTAAAGAGGACCATCAGAGCCAAAACTGAATATATACAATATGCCATTATACACACCCATTGTCATCGTCGTTGGGAACCCGGATTCTTGATCGGCTGTGGATACAAGCACTCGGATATCGATGTTTAGATTTTACAAAAGGTTTATTAGTCAGAAATAAACAGACAAGAGAGAGAAAGCACTGTTTTAAAGTGATGGATTATTTGTCACCAAGAAGAGAGAGAATCTCTACCACCTCCAAAAGAATCATGTGATTTCGACGACTTCTGTTTTACTGAGGTCAGCCCTGACCTCTAGGTGTCATTCAAACTTTTCCATTCAAATTATGGCTTTCATTAGTTTTTATTTTTTAATTATTTTTTTTACAAACGAGTCAGCGCTTATCAAGGCCCACAAGCCACTCAAAGATAAGAGTTTGACAGGTAGATAGTGAAACACAGAGGATATTAATAACGATGGTTGTCAACCAAGCTCCAGCCTCTGTCCCATCGCCGAAATGTGGCATCCTTGTGCTTGTTTTACAAATACTTCAATGGATTATGCTCCGATGAATTGGCTACTCTGGTGCCCCCTCGACATAAATTCACTAGACTAACTCGACAATCAACTAAATCTCATTCATTCACTGTGGAGGTCCCCAGATGTCGGAGAGCCTTCTACTCAAATAGCTTCTTTCCTCGTACTGCTGGCCTCTGGAACTCCCTTCCAGCCCCCTGTTTCCCCGACAGTACAGACATGCAGAAGTTTAAAACTAATGTAAACAGACATCTCGCTGTGCAGATCCCAGTCTAGGTTGACCGCCCCCTATCTTCTCCCCTTTTCTTTTTTCTCAGTAGTCCCTTACGTCTACAGTGGCGGCTTGCCTTGTTTGGGGTGAACTAAGTTAAAAAAAAAAATTTTTTAAAAACTGGTCAAAAATTGACTGCGTCAATATGGGAATCATTGCCTCTATGTGGGTGGTCATTTGTTCTATGTGGAGTGGCCGTTGCTTCAAGCATCCTCCCAGGCATTACTCCTCCTTTGGGACAGTTTTGTATATGTTCGTTCGTCATGATACCATCCTTCTTTTTTGGGGGGGCGGGGGGAATACTGTAGTATCTGTTCTGTGGCTACAATTACCTTAGTAATGTACTCGCAAAATATGAGACCTTTGGTTGCAACACAAACGTATCATTGCATCTAATATATATATATATATATATATATATATATATATATATATATATATATATATATATATATATATATATATTCATTTTCCATATATATATAGACAACTGAAAGGAGAGAAATAAAAAATGTGATAATGACAAATCTATTACGTCTTCAGTTATTCCAAAACAAGGTATATTCAATTAAAAGAATATTTATTTGCAAAGCTCCATGGAAGACTTTAAGATGGCCTCCAACTCTCAGCCTATATCCTAACCAATCTTTTCTACGGCAGAACTACTTATTATTCTGATGGATTCATTCCTCCTGGATCGACAGTATTTGAACCCATCGATGCATTCTTCATGAACCATCCAACGGTGAATCTTTGTCTTTCCATTCTCAACCTTTTTTCACTGGATATTTTTTGCATTTTTGACATTCTTCTCACACGCTTACATTTTTTTTAAATTATGACTTTTGGTTTATCCCTCGCCAACTTATCTATCTATTTGCATTCCTCTAATGATAAGAAACCATTCTTTGAAAAGCCGTCGCTTAAGGAAGGAAACACAAATATTCTTTAATTGAATAAACCTTCTTTTGAATAACTGAACACGTAATAGATTTGTCATTGTCACATTTTTTTTTCTCTTCTTTCATTTATCTATATAATTGCTCTATCCCGTATATTGAGCTTTAAACACTTCATGATAGGTGCAAATTTTGAAAATATACGTTCTACTGTTAGTTTCATACCTATATATATATATATATATATATATATATATATATATATATATATATATATATATATATATATATATATGTGATTTTATGAAGGCTTACGAAAGCATTCCTTTCAAGACACCAATGATCACCATTAAAGATATTTTTTCTTACAAATACTATTTATTCAAATTAAATGTTTTTTCCTACACGTGTTTCATTACCAGGCAGTTACTTGCTTGGCAGATCTTCAGGGAAATTAAATGTCTGGAATACTGGTTTCAACTGCCGACAAAACACAATATATATATATATATATAGTCTTGGAAGTTTCTCAACCATTAAAACTATATTAAAAAAAAAAAAAAAAACCCCTGAAGTCCCAAGTCGTTCAGTGGAAAATCACTCATGTAAGTCAATTTAACTTTTTCAATCATTATATTAGTTTGCTTCTAACATTATTTAAGGGATCATCAGTTGTTTACCATGAAAAACTGTTTCGGGAATTTAATATATATATATATATATATATATATATATATATATATATATATATATATATATATATATATATATATATATATAGTTTGGTACATAAAGTTATATATTTGTATGTACACGATTCGCTCCTAAACTAATTGACCGATCATTATGAAGTTTAGAACACAAAGGCTAGGTATAATGGGGTAACAATGTGAACTCTAATTAGTTCAATTTAGTTTGATGCAAAGAAGGTAAACCCTTTGTCAAAATTCAGATACCTCCGATTTTTTGTGAAATTTTAACAATAGGTATTAGACATAAATTAACAAATATTCCCCAAAAGACGCAAAATAAAACCAAATCAGAGAGAGCTCAACCTATAATTAGGGGGTATGTGTATGAATTTTCCTGATGCCTCACGTACTCAACCCACGGCATACAGCATCTATTTTCACCCTCTTCCTCTTTCTATCGCTTCCCTCCTTGGATTATTTTATAATTCTGTTTAATAAAGCTCATTTTCAACAAATGAATATGGTCTAACGGATCGACCGAAATATCTTGGTTTAGCTTTAATAATGCGTTTGCGCTGTTATTTCTACTAGTGTGTTGTTTTATTCACTCCAAACAAGGGGGGCACATTGCCACTGAAACGTAAGGGGCTACTGTGAATTAGGGGCCAGATTTATAAGAGCATCCTAAGTGCAGCGAGATGTCTATTCACATTTAATTTAAATTTCTGCATGTTAGTACAGTCAAGGAAGCAGGGAACAGGGAGGGAATTCCAAAGGCTAGCAGTTCAAGAAAAGAAACTATTAGAGTAGAAAGCTTTTTGGCATCTGGGAACCTCTACAGTGAATGGGTGAGGTTTTTCTGCTTGTTGGGTTGGTCGGGAGTATTTACGTCAAGAGAGGGGGCACCAGTGGCGCAAATTCATTAGTTCATTATTTCATAAACTAATTTTCCATAATTATATATAGAAATACACAGACATGAAAGAAGTAAATAGACACTCTTATTATCATTGATAATTAAAACTTCTATCAGAGGGTCCTGATGAACTTTAGCAAGATAATATTGATTATTTTCCTTGCTGATGGATTGAACAATAACTCGTTTAACAGTGGAAAGTGGAATCCAGCAATTTGACACTGATTAAGTCTGTGACAGTGTCGGGCAGCCTCACGGAGGGGGTGGGGACCCAAGATACAGCACCAGTATGAGTTGACCGTGAGCCTACGAAGATCGATGATACAATTACTGCGCTAGTACGAATAGAGAGAAAAAAAAAACTTGAAAATCTCTGGACGGAATTGAACAGCTGGTGATGAGAAAAAGAAAACCGAATTTTTTTTTATGGCTTACAAAAGATAGGATAAAAACGAATTAACTTCTCAGTGTCGATATGAGAATGGCCACAAAGGGGGAGGGTTTTTTTAACAGCTGAACCCTGTGAGGGACTTATAGTGACGGTCGAATGTTTAATCTCGAATCGGGTCAATTGGTTTTAAGTGATCGTCCGAGAAAGATGGCCGCTGGTTAAAACACAAAAAATGTCAATTAATGTAAAATATCAAATTTTTACAATTTTCGCTGCTGCTTTTAACGCTCGAGTCCTAACCGTCAGCAAAAGAAGTAGAAACTTTAAACATGTCCGAATTATTTTTGTGGGGTGTCTATTTAATTCTTTCGTGTCTGTGTATAAAATATCATCAGCAGCAGACAGCTCTCTCGTCGTTTACGACTCATCAGTGTGGCTAGACATAGTAAGTGTATCCACACCGATATATATATATATATATAGTCATCCACAGACAGCTGTTTTGTCTTTTTATGACTCATCAGTGTGGCTAGACATAGCGAGATTCTAAACCCGGAACCCAGGGGTTAGCATTCAGTGCTCTACCAACTGAGCCACCGAATCTGCTACTGGAAGTGGAAGAAATTAAATTCTATTAAATGACATTATTCATTTTGTTTACATTTTATTACGATACTGATAACCGAAAGGACTCAATTGTTTTTATGGAAGAGTATTGCTTTTATGCTAAAAGGAAACGATTAGATATATATATATATATATATATATATATATATATATATATATATATATATATATATATGGTACGTCATTGAAAATTAGTAAGACCTGCAAATGGAAGCAAATCGGTATTTTCAGTTGTTCAAAACAAGGAGTAGTTTAGTTAATAAAAACATTTATTTTTCATCTCTTTCTTTCCTTAAACCAGGCTTTTCAAAGATAAAAATCTTATCATCAGAGGAAAAATTATGATTGATAAGTTGACAGGGTAGGGCTGTCAAAGTTCCAAATTTGAAAAATACCGATTTGCTTCCATTTGCAGGTCTTACTAATTTTCATTGACGTACCATATTTTTGCTCTATCCAGTATATTGAGCTTTCCTTATTTCACAATAGGTCCAACTCTCTAAAAGTTTACCTTTTAGTTATAATTTATATATATATATATATATATAAAATTGCATAAACAATATTATAGTCAATCCACCAACGTTTCAATGTGTACTACCGCATCTTATCAAAAGCAGAGCTAAAATAAATTCAAAATCAAAAGTGAGAAATTCAGAGCCTCGCTTCGGAAAACATTAAACTGAAACCAGATTTTAAGAGGGAAGCAGAGGGTCAAAGAAGCATGTTGGGATGGGGAAGTCGATCAGATTTCATTTTTGGTCAGTTCGCCCATTAAGTTTGCACTTGGTCACTGGTTCCACGCCTGATAGGTCGGACAAGCATGTGGGTTTGTGGGGAGGGGGCGCTAAATCATCCGGTCAGAACGAGAGATGATATATGTATTTCTATTAAAGAACGCTAGATAAATTTAACACCCCCAATATTTAACTTGGTCAATTAATATATATATATATATATATATATATATATATATATATATAAGTAAATTTCGTGTACAACAGAATCGTAGGATCAATTTTAGAGGAAGCATTATTTTAATCAATGAAACAGGCCGGTGGAGAAAAAAAAAAGGAAAATTGTTCAAATTACCTTAAGGCCTTATCGTCTGACCCTCTAAGAGGAAACGTCAGAATGGTAAATTAAAAACTAAAAGTCGAATGAGATATGAGCGGAAAAATTTGTTTCAGTTGGAGAAAACGATTGAGTGAGATATATATATTAGGGGAGGTCGATTTTGAAACTGTAAATTATCGCACTCGAAGAAAGTTGCCAAATAATGTCAAAAGTTACCACAAGAAATATTTTTCTTCAAAACTTTGTATTTATTTGAGCATTGCAACTTTAAGATCAAATAAATCGAGATTTTTTCTCACACCCTAGATTTCACCGGCAGATGTGTCGCCTTAAATTAAACCCGGGTTTTAACAAAAAAAGTAATACATTACTTAATAATAAATATTTTAAAGTTTATTATTCCTTTTCTTAAGAAATTAAATGTACATATTCAAATTAAAAAGGAATAAAACACTATAATATTTAATTTTATATATAAATAATTATTTATTTACATAGGCGTTTTATTTATTGGATATTTTTTATGGTATTCACCGGTTGAAAATTCAACGAGCGAATTTGAATTCAAGTGTTGATTCTGTGTTTACAAATTTAATTATCACAAATATATATTGAATTGTCGAGCGCTGGCTTATCTAATCCCACTTCCCCGACCTTTTGTCACACCTTACCTTGTGGGAGTTAGATAAATAAAAACTAGTTCAGCCAGGGTTTTTTACCCCACCAAATAAACCGGTATCGTCCGGGTCTTTGGGTCTGGATTCACGCCTGTCTATTGGGGCTTGTCCGTCCTGTGCAGTTCTAGGAGGTGCACCTCCCAGGCTTTGCCTTCCCTCTTTGGGGAGGAGTAAGTTTATTGCTAACTGTCTGAGACGCCCCTACAGGGGAATGCCGACGGGGCTGCCCAGTCAATTTTTTAATGGCCAGAGTGCTCACCTCTATAGCGCAGGCTTATCTAATCCCACTTTCATGACCTTGTGTCACATCTTACTTTGTTGGAGGTAGACAAATAAAACTATTTCAGCCAGATGGTTAACTTTGGCCATCAGGCTCATGTGTTTATGGACTCGTGGTGCATACCCACAAAGGCACACAACAAAACTACACTATGTAGTAAATTTTATTGTAAATGTGTATGCCACTTCTTGGTTTGAAATTCAAAAGAAATAGTAAATTCCACAATCAGCAAGTGCACATTTTTAATATGACCCAGAGGATTAAGGAGCAGCCTCAGGAAATCCAAGACATCACATTTAGAAATATACAAGGTAATACATTTTGTTCACTGCCTGAAAACTTTCTATATTCCATGGTTAAATCTGAAGAGATTGAAGTAAGAGAAGAAGCTTTAAAAAGAATTTTGGCCATTAGGTAAGTAATATTTATTCATATATTTCTGACTCAATTATTTATTCCAATTTATAGAATGATTTTTAAAGATTTTATCTAATTTCACCATAATTATTAAAGCAGTACAGATTGGAATTTTTTAATAATTCAATTAATTAATTTGTTCTTTCAGGAGTGAGGAGTCAACCAGAAAAAGATTAAAAAGAATACCACCTATTAATTTTAATGCCACACATTGGACACAATTAATAGATTTAAAATTATGCTGCATTTTTGGCATTCTCAGGGCGTGGAACGGGCAGTTAAGTTAATAACAGAAGCTTCACAAACTGTATATGGTTTTGAAGCAAGGCATCAACACATTACAGCCAAAGTTTTGAGTCAGAAATTGAGACCAGCATTTTTGTCTAAGGGGTCTTATATGGAGCAATTTGACTCTCAATATTAAGCTCCATTAAAATAGTGTTAGGTTTTGCCTTATTTCTTTGCTTGTTATATTTTCACTTATAACAGAAAAAAATCATTTTTTTAGGTATTCAAATATTACTGTTTAATTCATAACGTTAAAAGGTAGTTTACAAAAGCAGATACTGAAAATGAGGGGGGGGGGGCAAATTTTTAATTTGAAGATTTCTTTAATTAATATCATTTTTATAAAATAAAAGGACATTCGCTGATTTTAAATGCACAAATTATTTGGTTTTAACACCAGTATTCAAGCAAATCTTGCAAAAACGAGGAATTTTCAGTATATTCTTGTCTACGATCTTTGATACCAAACGCTCAAAAAACCGCTGAAGTTTTTGATCTAATTTTTTGCATGAGTATTTAATAGGTCTATATACAACTTTCGGTACGTGCCTTTTTTTAATATTTAAAAAAAAGTGTAAAATCGACCTACCCTAATATATATATATATATATATATATATATATATATATATATATATATATATATATATATATATATATATACACACGTATACATATATATATATATACACGTATATATATATATATATATATATATATATATATATATATTGCTTTTGTTATTGTTTTTTTACTGACGATAGAAACAGCTGTTTACTTTAGTAGTTTTCCACTTCCTAAGTGGTAAAGAATATTGCATCAAGTAGCCCTTTTTAATAGGACGTGTAATTTATTTTTTTTATTTTATATATATTTATTAATTAATCTTTACGTACATATAAAAGGAATCCATAGACACGTGTTTCTGGTTATCAGCATGGCTAATCTGTTTGAAGTCTGACGTTTTATACCTTGCCGAAATATGTACGCTTTTTTATTGCGTTACGTAGCTTTTGTTATTGTTTTTACTGGTGATAGAAACATAGCTGTTTTAGTATTTACAGATGGCCAGAGACACATGTCCATGGATTTCTTTTATATGTACGTAAAATAATGAAGTTATATATGCATGTGTTCAACCGGGCCCCCCCCCCCCACTTTTTAGGAGAGCCCCCCCCCCCCCCAACTTTTATAACTGTCCTGCCAGTCCTGTATATATATATATAAAATTTTTAAATTTAAAAAAATAATTACACGTCCTATTAAAAATGTACAATTATTTGACGAAAAAAGTAGTTGTTCGGTCGGAACATTTGTTTCTGATTTTATTTTCACGTACTTTTAATTTTAAATAATGAGTTTTAAAAAAGCTTCTGACATCAATAAGGTGATTGTATCGACGGTACCCACGGACGGCGGCACCGGGAGGGGGGGGGGGCAGGGGGGGCAGGGGGGCAGGGGGGGCAGGGGGGGGCGCTCAAGCCTCCCCCCCTCACTTTTTGACTTGGCCCCCCCCACTTTACGGTCATCAATAATGAAGTTATATATGCATGTGTTTTACCGCCCCCTCCCACTTTTTAGGAGAACCCCCCCCCCCCACACACACACTTTTATAACTGTCCCGCCGGCCCTGGTACCGATTCCAAAGCTGCGGTTAGTTTGGCTTTTCGATCAACGTTTAACTGTGATTTCACGACACACATACACACATACAGACGACTTTGCTTTATATATAGAGAGATATATAATTGTTTCAAAAAGCAGTATATCAAAAAGATGATGTGGCTATTGTTTAAAGTTGAATTAACTTGCGAGAAATGGGCCCAACTGTAACATTTATTCATTTGTTTATATATGATCATAGTCTTCTTCAGACTCTATAAATACAACGACTCGTCCAGGCTGAAAAAAAAAAGAAACGACAAACGTCGAAGAAACTCCACGCAAATCCTTTCTCACAATGCTAACAGCTTACAATGCGGAGTTTCCGACTTTTAATTAATCTCAGAAACATAAAATTTCGCTTGTTCTGTGATTAATGCAGAATAAATGTCTCATTTAATTACCATCTGCACCTTGCGATACTTTGCAGGTAGGAGTGATGGACAAGACGAGCGGTTAATTTGTAACAACATCTATACGATGTGCGAGAGAATATGTTGTCTAATATATAAAGTAAAGTTAGTCTCTTTATCCTTTCTTTGGCTTCAATAGCTAACTTCCTGTAATATATGAGTCTAATGCATCAGGGTTTTTTTTTTCTGAGGGTCGTTACAAAACAATAAAATCTAATTCGAATTAATTCCTTCCAGAAAATACTTTGTCCGAATCAACATTATTTTCAAATGACTGCCATCTTTAAAAAATGGATGTCAGCAATAGCTTTCTTTCTACAAAATCAATATTTGATTCTGTTTCGTCAATTTTCCTTGTGGATGGTTGAAGCATGTTGTTGAGAAGAATAAAATGTTATTTGATTTAATTTTTTCCAGAAAATATTTTGTCTGGGTCGGAATTATTTTCAAATGACTGCCATCTTTAAAAAATGGATGTCAGCAATAGCTTTCTTTCTACAAAATCAATATTTGATTCTGTTTCGTCAATTTTCCTTATGGATGGTTGAAGCATGTTGTTGAGAAGAATAAAATGTTATTTGATTTAATTTTTTCCAGAAAATATTTTGTCTGGGTCGGAATTATTTTCAAATGACTGCCATCTTAAAAAAAGGACGTCATCGAAAGCTTTTTTCATACAAAATCAATATTTGATTCTGTTTCGTCAATTTTCCTTGTGGATGGTTGAAGCATGTTGTTGAGAAGAATAAAATGTTATTTGATTTAATTTTTTCCAGAAAATATTTTGTCTGGGTCGGAATTATTTTCAAATGACTGCCATCTTTAAAAAATGGATGTCAGCAATAGCTTTCTTTCTACAAAATCAATATTTGATTCTGTTTCGTCAATTTTCCTTGTGGATGGTTGAAGCATGTTGTTGAGAAGAATAAAATGTTATTTGATTTAATTTTTTCCAGAAAATATTTTGTCTGGGTCGGAATTATTTTCAAATGACTGCCATCTTAAAAAAAAAGGACGTCATCGAAAGCTTTTTTCCTACAAAATTAATATCTGATTGTGATTCGTCAGTTTTTCTTGTGAATCATTGCAGCACATTGTTAAGATTGTTCGGATTGTCAGTTTAAAGATGAAGAATATTATGAGAGGGTTGAAAATATTGAATGGAATGACCAAAGTTTAATTACGTACGGTGACGTTATATGACGAGTATTTGTTGACATTGGAGTTGAAGATGAACGTCTGTAGAGAAACATTCCTCACAGATGGGAAGCTCTTGGAAAGAAACTTTCTTCATGGGAATTCCGCCTGGTGCTAGGTATACGGGGAATGAATGGAAAGTTCTTTCCAGTTGTATTAGAAATACGATAGAAATGTGGCATAATTACTGTTTGCTGACTTTTCATTTGAAATAATGACATATTCTTTCCCCATCACACACACACACACACACACACATACACACACACGTGCTGCTTAAATTCTTACACCGTGGGGATAACCAAATCCATTGATCCCGTGCTGACTTGTCTCTTAGAAAGGCAAGGGGTCATTTTCGTTCATCTAGAAGATACTGCCAAGTCTGGTGCAAAGAAGGTGGGCTCCCTCTACCGGGTTAGAAAACCTCTCACACCTGCAAGTATTGTACATCTTCACAAAGCCACCATTCGCACATGCATGGAGTATTGTTTAGGTAAAATGAAAAGTATCTACTTTATCATGGCTGTTGTATCTGAAATTGGAAATTGCGAACCGGTATTAATAAAAAATAAATCCTCGATTACATTTTAGGCCGTTTTTGTTTTATTTGACAAATAATAAATTGTTTTCAACAATTTGGTTAATTATTAACAAATGATAAAATCAAACTGTTATTTCATAATTGGAATTTTTTAAAATGTCAGTAAATTTTGAAAATATTTTTAACAAATAATCAAATTAAATTTTTGTATAATTGCAATGTGTTTTTTTTTAATATTTTTAAATAGTTTAATCATTAATTATTAACCAAATATAATTCTATTACAAAGTAATAAACCATTACTAACAAGTAATAAATTCAAACTGTTTTGTATAAATAATAACAATAAAACAATTCTGCTAAAAGCTATACGGCCTAAGATAATTGGGAATTTTTTTGGATTAACACTGGTTCGCAATTTAGATTTCAGATACAACGATGATGATGAAGTGGATACTTTCTACTTTATCGAAGTTTACATCATCATCATCATCATCATCATCATCATCATCATCATCATCGTCATCGGTGTAACGTCTGTTTAATATATTGACGTGCAATGGATGGCTTTTAGAAATTGACTTCAAAACTAACCTATCTCTGACCAGGTCTTTATTTATCCATCTTTCTCTCAAGTTCATCCTTACCACTTCCTCCCATGTTTTCCTTGGCCTTCCCCTACCAATTGACTCTGTTACCTCAATTGTTCTACATCTACTGACCCAAGAACTTTTATCCATTCTTTCAATGTGACTATACCATTGAAGTCTCCTCTTCTGCAAACATCTTAACATATGTTATCAGATCTAAGCCCGTCTTTAAAACTCACATTACACATCCACCATATCATTCTCATATCATTTCTCTCCATGCAACACATGTCCTCAACCCTTATTGGCCAGGTTTCACTTCCATACATCATCACACTGCGTACACATACCTGATAGACTGATAGACCTTTCCCTTGGTCAACGGTGGTAACGCTCTGCTGGTTATTAATGGCAGGAGTTCCCTGAACTTACTCCATCCACTCCTAATTCTTGCAATCACACTAGCACCTTCTCCACCCTGTGCTCCAATGGTATCACCAAGGCAACAAAACTTCTTGACAACCTCAATAACTTCGCCATCACGATATACTTTCTCCACATCTGAGTTTTCATCTATCTCCATTGTCTTACACTTCTTGCACATAAACTGGTTAACCTCTTTCAACCTACCAGTAATTTGACTGCACTTCTTGTGTACCCAATGCTTAAAAGTACCACAAAAAAATGGAATTGCACGTGACTTCCTTTCCACAAACTGAGCAGGGGAACTGCCCTCTTTTCGGGAGCTTTCCAACACTACAACCACTGATCATCACTTTGGTCTTGCTAACATTCACCCCTATCTGATAGTAAGAACTTGAACATTTACCAAAATGACTGGATTCGACATTAAATAAACCAAAAAGGCTTGTCCTAACTAATTGAATTTATAAACGCTTGATCCTCTGTAATGATGGCTCATTTAAGACGATTATCTTCTGTCTGGAGACTTGAGCCTTGCTTAGAGTGTACATTCTTGACACACGTTTATAAATTTGAAGCCTGAATCAGATTAGTTTCTGTCACGAATTTCATAAAATCCTATAAATAGTCTACAAATCATCTATAAATCAATATATATAAAACACAATTTTTGTGTGTGATATTTGTGTGCTCCCTATAGAAAGAAAGGTGAGACAATCTACATAAAATCTTAAAGTGTATTCTTATGTAAAATTTACCTGGGAAGACAATGTGTTCCTGAATCTCATCTCTATGAGTGCATAATCCCCTTAAAACTTCAAATATATCCTATTTTTATGAAATTTAAATCATATGTATAAAATTTTCTGGGGAAGACAATGGAAGTGGTTCCAAATCTCTAAGTGCCCTCCTAATCTAAGGGAGCTATGGGGGCCGAAACTTCTTTACAAATTCCAAATATATCCTATTTTGATAAAATCTATATCATATGTTAAAATTTCTCCGGGGAAGACAATGGAAGTGGTTCCAAAACTCTATGTTATCTTCTATATGCCAAATATCTAGGTGTCCCCACCTCTAAGCGATCCATAAGGGACAGAACCCCCTTAAAACTTCAAATGAGGTCAGTTTATAGAGAGGGATCAAGTTTCCCCAAAAAAGGGGTCACTCTGAATGGGTGCAAAAATTACCTAGATCAGACCCGTCAGCACACCCTGGTATGAACGCATCAGATGAGCGGCAATAAACGAATATCCCCTCCCTAAGGAGAAAGTAATTCCTGAGAAAGTTGACTCTGGAACCAAAACAGAACCATACCCCACTCTGCGCCAGAAGCCCGAGGCCTTGTGTCATACTTGTTTGTTTTAAATCAAATTTGGAATAATAAGTGTTTATGACTATTTTTTTATATTATTACTTTAAGGCACATTGCTACTGAGACATAAGGGACTACTGTGATTTAGGGGCCAGATTTATAGGGGCATCCTAAGTAGGGAGTTGTGCAGCCAGATTTTTGTTCACATTACAATTAAATTTCTGCATGTTGGTAAAGCCAGGAAAACAGAGAGCAGGGAGGGAATTCCAAAGGCAAGCAGTTTGAGGAAAGAAGCAGTAGAGTAGAAAGCCTTCTGGCATCTGGGGACCTCTACAGTGAATGGAGTTGTATTTAGCTGATTGTGGCGTTGGCCGGGGGTATTTACATCGAGGCGGCACCAAAGTAGCAAGTTTGTCGGAGCATATTCCATTGAAGTACTTGTAAAACAAGCACAGGGGTGCAACATTTCATGTGGTGATGGGACAGGGGCTGGAGCTTGATAGACAGTGTAGGACCTATTAGATTAGAGACTCTCTTTTGGACCTTGTCTAAGAGGGAGAGACTAGTGGATGATGTATAAACCCAGATGTTGCAACAGCACTCCATGCCTGGTAGGATGGTGGCTTTGTAGAGATACAGGAGACTGGCAGGTGTGAGAAAGCTCTTTTAGCCCCGTGAGAGGGAGCCCACTTTCTTTGCAGCAGACTTGGCAGTATCTTCTGTGTATTTGTTCCAATTCATGTTACCTGTAACTGTTAGGTAGAGGAGTTTGAATGATGTACTTTGGGGTCGGGTGCTATTAGCCATGGTAATCGGTGGTTGGAAAAGTTTCTTATAATTGTAAAAGCTGTGTCTTAGTAGTATTAAATGGCTTTTCAAAACCCGTGCCTGACCTTGTGTCTAACCTCCTGGAAGAGGAGGTAAATAACTACTAAAATAAATGGCCAATTTATCCCCCTGCCCCTTTCAGGTGAAAGAGGCACATTAATACTGACCTTGTGTCACATCCTGCCTACATTGTATTACAGTGAGGCAGAAGAAAATATACCTACTTTTTAAACACTAGAGAAAAAAGAGAAGCTTCCACTAGAGTCGTCAAAGGGAGCGAGGGGTGATGAGTAACGGGAGGAGGAGCGACGAATGGAAGGAAATGAGTGCTCTCCTATCAAGCAGTCACAGCTGGCCTCTCTCACTGTTCACTTGAATGTTGGAAGACAAAAAAGCAGGAGGTGGTGGTGGTGGTGGTGGTGGTGATGGTAGGGGGCGACCAGACAAAAGCTCACCAGACAAAACCTCACCGGACAATAGTTAAGAAAATGGATAAAAGTTAACCACAAGAATTTTTTTTGTTTAGTCATGAGTAACCACTTGTCAAGGGGAAAAACACTCGAGGATAAGGGTGAATGAGATACAATGATTGTCAGGTAAATAATGATGAATATTATGAGAGGATTGAAAATGGAACAAACAAAATTTGATGACTTGAGAGGACGTTTTATGGCAAGCATTTGTTGACAGTGGATTTGAAGATGATCATGTTGTAGTCTGCAGGGAAGCAATCTTGTGGTGATGTGTTCAATAGATGGGAAGTTCTCAGATAGAAACTTTGTTCATGGAAATTCCGTTTGATGTTGAGCACACGGATGGAGAAACGAAAGTTTTTTTTCAGTTGTGGTAATAAAACGTGTTCTTGCTGTGGATGTTTTAGAAAGGATTTAAGATTGGAGCTCAGTCGAGCAGCTTACATACAAATACCTATCGAGTAGAGAAAAACTATCAACGTCTGTGAGAAAGGGTCTGTAGGGAACGGAAAAGATCATCTCCCACTAGATTGCAAAGTCAACGAAAAAAAAATGGAGTGGTTAGAGCAGCACCTCCCTAGATGTGACAAGAGTATTTCATCTAAGGACATATTTGAATTTTCTATAGGTAGAGAATTTCATCAGGAGTCAGGTACTTCCTGAGGCGATAAAATGGTTCAAAAGTCGATTTTGTACTTTCTCAAGGCAAGAAAGAGTACATGAGTGGCACCTCCCCAGATGTGGCAGCAGTACTTCATCTTAGAACATATCTGACTCCTATATAGGTAGAGAATTACATCAGGAGTCAGATACTTTCTGGAGTGGTAGAATGATCCAACCGTTTTTCCAGAAACCTTAGCAACAGATTTGATATAATTTTTTCACTTTAGATCTGAAATGAAAGTCAGTCCGAGGAGCTTATTCAAACAAAAAACTAAATTAAATAAATGAAATTATAAGAATCATATTTTTACATTAATTTTTTAATACTTACCTCAGCTCGGTTTTATGCTTGCGTGAAGTATGGCTCTGTTCATTCCGACGAGGCTGTCCTTCCAGGCATTACCTCCCTTTTCAAGAGAGGGAACTGGTTTATTACCAGTCCCTGGGATGCCTCTACCTGGGGATACTGACATGTCCGATAACAGCAAATCTCTGTTTTAATGAATTACATTATAAATTAATGACGTCATGCTTTTGGGACATCATCCACTGTGCTGGGTCATTTTCCATCTCTGTTTTAATGCGTGACATCATTTAGTGACATCATCATTTTGATGACGTCATCCAGTGTGCACAGGGACAAACAAACAAGATAACAATATCCACAGAGTTTTAGTAGTATGCAACTCAGACATGATCCTAAGAGAAACATCCTTTACCTCAATTGCCACATGCTACGTATCCTAATGCCATGCTTATAAGTGCAGACTCGGTATTTGCATCTCTCTCATTGCGGGAAGATGTGGAGAGAATGAGCCAAAAAATTGCCTGAGCAGCCCACTCAGTATTCCCTGGTGAGGGTGCCTAAGGCAGTTACCTATAAACAAACTTCTTCCCAAAGCGAGAAGGCAATGCCTGGGAGGGGGGACCTCCTAGAGCAGAACAGAATAATTATCAGAGCTCGATAGAAAAAAAATCACTGTCGTCAGAATGGCCCAGTTTTTATTGAACGTATTGTCAATGACGTATCCCTAACTGGTCTGCTTGGCGTCAGAAAGGAGACGGCTTTCTTCGCATCTGACACTACAGAAAATCTGACAGTTTTTATCAGAACTGACCGTTCAACATCAGCCAATGGGAACGTTGCGCCAGCTTTCCCACTCAGGTTTGATTTGAATTAGATTTACTGTCAACGTCCATCTTGCAGTAACCTGTTAACAGAATTAACTCATAAAAGTGGAAACATTTTAGAAATTTTGTCTCTCTCTTTGTGATTAGCAATAACCCACGTGTTCAGAGAATTAATTTCAATTCTCTACCCACGTGTTCTAATCTTGATAAAATAGAATATTAAATATGAAATCTATATATATATATATAAAACTCAAAGTCTGTGTGTGTGTTTTTGTGTCATGTTTGTGTGTCCCCTATATAAAGAAAAGGTTAGAGAATCTACATAGGTGTATTCTTATGTAAAATTTACCAAGGAAGACAATGGAAGTGTTCCCGAATCTCTAAATGCACTCTCAGGCCATATGAGGGCACAACTCCCTTAAAATTTCAAATATATCCTATTTTTATTAAATTTAAATCTTCTGGAGAGAACAATGGATTGTGTCCCGAATTTCTAAGTGCTCTCCTAACCTAAAGGAGCTATGGGAGCTGAACCTCCTTTAAAACTTAAAATATATCCAATTTTGATGAAATTTATATTGTAGGTATAAAATTCTCCGATGAAGACAATGCAAGTGGACCCAAATTTCTACGTTACTCTCTATGTATTGAATATCCACGTGCCCCCATCCCTAAGTGACCCATGGGAACAGAACTCGCTTAAAACTTAATGAAATTTAAACGATTCGAACTCGGAACATCCAAGTTTTCAGTCTGCATCATTGTCCACTTCACTACAAGTAACTTTCAGTATAGTAGTAATTAAAGTTAACAGCTTACTTCAAGATGGATGTTGATGGGTAAATCCAAGGGAAGATAACTCAACTAAAACCAGGTATAATCTGAGAGTTGTAAAAATAGAAGAATGGGACAAATGGTGGAACGTTCTCATTGGTTGATGTTGAACAGTTGATTCCGTCAGATGTCCTGTTAGTGTGTATTTATAAGCATGCTATTAAGGTATGCAGTGTCACGGTTAGGGGTTAATATTAAAATGTTGCCTTTATAACAGCTAATTCTTTCTATTAATTGAACAAAATTGTTTTAAATAAAACCGATATTAAATATTGAAATTTATAAGACACTAGCAAGAAGATCCGACGTTGCTCGGGATTGAATAATGATAACTATGATGTACTTTTCACTATGGCCATATTACTTTCTATGTTTTTACTGCTCCCCTCCTCCTGTTTCGTCCCCTAATATAGTAAAAACAAAAGCTGAAATGTTGGAAAACTCTCTGATTAGTGTCTTATACATATGATTTAAATTTTATTATAATCTGATTTGATTTGAAGTTTGAAGGGGGTTTTGTCCAAATGGATCACTTAGAGGTGGGGACACCTAGATATTTGGCACATACAGGGTAACGTAGAGATTCAGGAACACTTCCGTTGTCTTCCTTGTTAAATTTTACATAAGAATACACTTTTAAATTTTATGTAGATTTTCTAACCTTTCTTTCTATAAGGAACACACAAACATACACATACACACAGAGATTTAGTTTTATAGATGTACATTAATTAGATCAAAGGGAAGTAACTGATATATATATATGTGGAGAGAGAGAGAGAAAAAGAGAGCATTTCGACAGTAAATTCTTCTTTTAATCATGTATTTCTTGTTTACAGATGAAAGTGTAGAAACTGTTTAAAATTTATATTATTGGTGTTGACCCATCAATATGCCAAGGTCATTTTCAAGATTGAATCGTAAATGTTTAGAGGTAGACTTTTTTGTCAGCCAGCCTTGTAACTCCGTCCTTCCCTATTGGGCTCTTGAAGGGCTTACTTTTTGGCTAGCATGTTTGGCATCCAGGGGATTGAATGCTGGTGGTGGGCTCTCTTTCAGACTTGGTTTATCTGATAACTGACAGATAATGAAGGCAGTTAAGTATCCTTGGTAGAGGGTGAGGCCATACTGCCTTTCTGGTTGACACTTTCTCTGGGTGATAGTACAGGCAACTGAACTCAGAGGTAGCTCCTTCAGAGGTTTCTCCATCAGAACTTGCTAAATGTCGGGGGTATTCTCAAGTGCATGTGTGTCCCTTGAGGTATTTCTGGGTGACTGGGTCCGTCACTGCCATGCTAATGCTTCAGCTTTAGGTTCAATAATTTTGCCTCGGAACCTTGTTTTGAAGTGATATTTTTTGTTTTTTTACTTCTATTCACACCAAACTAAGACGTAAGGGGCTACTGTGATTTAGGGGCCAGATTTATAGGGGCATCATAAGTGACGAGTTGTGCAGCGACATGCTTGTTCACACTGTATTTAAATTTCTGCATGTTCGTACAGTCAGGGAAACAGGGAGCAGGGAGGGAATTCCAAAGGCAAGCGGTTCGAGGAAAGGAGCTGTTAGAGTAGAAAGCCTTCCAGCATCTGGGAACCTTTACAGTGAAGGGGTGTGATTTTGTTGCTTGTTGTGTTTGTTTGGGGTATTTACATTGAGGGGAGCACAAATGCAGCAAGTTCGTTGGAGCACATTCCGTTGAAGCACTTGTAAAACAAGCACACAGGGATGCAACATTGCGGCGATGCGACAGGAACTGGAGATTTTACCTTCCTTTCTCCTTTTGTTACAATGCAACTTAATGATCTTTCGTTCTTTTTAGCTTTTTACATCAAGTGGCTTCAGGCCTTGTCTGGAGCGACTTCCATAAAAAGAAAATTGGACGATTTAAGTTCATTCCGTGCGGAAAAGAAGAAACGGGTTATATTATGACTTTACGGGGAGGTGACGGTGGTGAAGTGGATATCGACACGGACTGAACACCTGGGTGTTCCAAGTTCGAATCCAGTCGGTTCCACAGTACCACTTTCACTTAGGGATGTTGGCAACCTTCTCGTGGTCCTTCCCATAAGTAGCCGATGTCTTTCCAGAAAGATTTCTAACTAGATAGACATCGGGGAAACTAATGCCAACACCAGAATCATCTGATTCACACGAAAGAAGAAGAAGAAGAAGCTGACTTTACGAAAAGAGTTTTGAAAAGAGACAAATTCAAACAATATTTCCAAAAAGGATGAGTGTTACTCGCATAAACGTGATATTTGCTATTATAACCTACAGAGCAACAAGCTAAAGAAATAGGTTATACTATGACTTAGTATAACATCCACTCTATAATAAAGACCAATGTGTATATATTTTGATATAAATAAATATATGTACTTCAATTGCGACACGCAGACACGTCTTTTTCTAAACCCCGAACGAAACCATTTTACGTGGTGAGCAGAAGCAAGAAAGCAAAGAGCAAGTTTGACAACCACAGAAGAGGGAGAGGGTAGAATCCTCAACAATCCTAATTGGGGTATCCAATTCTTTCTTTAGGTCATCAGAAATGATAATAATAATTTATATATGAAGAATTAAATTAGTGGCGTCATTCTATGATTTTATATGAATATTTTAGTTAGATGTCTAGATCAATAGCGAGTACCAACACTGGCGAAGCATAATTTTTTCATCATTTTTGATGGAGGGTGTACACTAATATATTCGGTAATCTTGCAGTATAGTTAACAGTCGAGAAATCGAAATATATATATATATATATATATATATATATATATATATATATATATATATATATATAATTACTATTTCATGTATCTGCATAAAATTTTATAAGGAGATATAATTTTTTACGTATCAATTTTCAGTATTTACTCCAACAGTGCTCAATACATAAGTAGAGCTAAGTAGTAAGCTATGAAAATATATTTATGGCAATTAAGCTACACAGAGGCTCCCGCGTTTCATCCCCGGGTCGAATCTTCAGGCATAGCTTAATTGCCATAAATATATTTCCATAGCTTACTATATATATATATATATATATCAGTTTCTACACTTTAAAAGTATACAGGTCCGACTCTGTCGTTGAGTACTATAGAATGTTTAGATATTTATGCTCGTCGCTTTCAGTGCAAATATTATGTGACAATCTCTTGTGGCCTAATGGGACTAGGTGAACGTTTACATATTCAAGGGGTCTCTGTGAACCAGGTTCAGGCCATGACCGTCTGAGATTGTTATTTTCCTGCGCTGATGAGAGCCATGAGCTCGAAACGACGTCGTACGTAGGTAAAATATTAAAAGTAATTTAATATTATATATATATATATATATATATATATATATATATACAGGGCGTTACGGAGCCCTCCAAAAAGGAGCGCGCTCCAGGAGCATGCTCTTTTTTGCTGGAGCGAAAGAGAAACGGGCTCGTTTTATATTCAGCGGGAGTGGAGCGGGAGCAACTCCATTTGGGACTAAAGAGAGGTGGTTTTATCGCTCCGCTCCTCGCTCCGCTCCTCGCTCCAAAATTATTTGATTTTTTTTTTCTTTTAAACATTAGTTTTATATTCAGCAATAAAAAGGAAAGGAAAAGAAAGTTTCAGAGTTTACTCTGAGTTATTTTTTAAAATTATATCTGGTAAATGTATATGAGATAGGGAGAGAGGGAGAGGGAGAGGGAGGAAGAGACAGGGAGAAAGAAGGAGAACATTTGAAGTTCTCAGATTTTTACATCTATGTGTGAAATCTTTGATGGTACAGTTTAAGAAGAAGGCAGACAATTTGGCACCAAATGTCTTTAAATGCGCCAGTGAGTCTATAGATGTCTTTGAAGTTATTTTCTTATAGATTTAAACTTTTTTTTGTATTTATGACAAGGATGTGATTGAATAATTAAGCCAATTTTTCTTTTAATTCTTGTTTTTAAATAAATAATTTTAGGTTCAATTATACTATAGGGGCCGTTGGATTTTCTCGCCCATTTCGCTCGGTATTCACCCAAATGTTCGATAAAATCAATTTTCGGGGTGAAATGGTACATTTTGTCCTGACAAAAAATTCTAATTTATTTTTTAGCATATATCAAATTGAACTTTCATGCCACATTTTTACCCGTCGTCTTTTTGGCGACATTTGTTGGTTATTCTTAAATTCACAACCAGTATGTTTTAACCTTTTCATGTTTGCTTTTAAATTCATTAAATTCCGTTAAAAGTTTCTTTTGTAAATAGAATGTTCAAAGTTTTTTTTGTGTGTAATAAAATGTTAAAGCAGTAAAAAATATCTTTAGTCCAAGAAAAAAATATCTTTAGTCCAAGGAAAAAAACAATAAAATCCAACATCCCCACCCATATTGACGAGATCCTTTGACAACCACCCCTGTCCTTCGACCATTCATTGGCAGAATAGAACGTTTATGAAAGAAGGTATATTTTCATTAAGAAGCGCTAAGAAAGAGCCGCTCCTTTTTTATAGGAGTTGGAGCAGGACCGGCTCCTTTTTGAAAATGGGAAGCGTGAGAGGAGCCAGCTCCAATTTTAGGCGTTGGAGCAGGAGCGGGAGCAGCTCCAAAAGTAGTGGAGTGCATAAAGCCCTGTATATATATATATATATATATATATATATATATATATATATATATATATATATATATATTTTTAAAGTGTAGAAACTGACTGTAAGATTTATTATCTCTGCATTTGTTATCGTTAAGTTGACGAAAAAAAATCAAAGATGGCGTAGATTTTATTGAAGTGGTCACTTAGTTTTGAATAATTTCAAACTTAGAATATATTAAAAAAATGACTTACCTTACCATAAACCCTATGTCTGGACTTAGGGTTAGTAGTCGGGTTAGTCATTTTTTTTACACTATTTTTAAGGAATGTAGACGGCCAATCAGCTATTTTGTTTATCGTGATATAAAAGAGAGAGATTTCAATGAAATCTAATTTTGAAGAAAAAAACAGTTTTAGAATGTTTAAAGTATACAGGTCGGTAGAAAATCAAATGTCAATGTGTTTGGTAAAAGTTATTTCGATTTCACGGCTGCAGATGGAAATTGCCAGCCGAGTGGAGATCATAAAAGCTATCAGTGATAAACGGCATCTCCGCATGGACGTGAACCAACGGTCTAATGACTGAGGTCAAGGAGAAGCTTCTTCAGCCATGTCGAACCCCTAACAACATCTCAGGAAGAGACCAGACTACAGCTGTGGATCAGAGGGCTAGAGAATAGGCCCCGCCCTACTGACATTCTAAGGCCGTCCCTCCCGGTTCAGAAGAACCCTGGCTACAGTGGAAAACACTCAATGGCCTGAGAACAGGAATAGGGCGATCAAAAGTTGCTGACCCAACCATCTGCGAATATGGAGAGGGGGACCATACGATGCAACACTGTCTTGTCTGCCCTCTACTGCCCAACCGGGTGCAGCTTGAAAGATTTTGCAGCGTACAACAAAAATGCAAATGACTGCGTAAAAATGTGCGAAACTGTTGTATGATCACATGACACTTCAAAGACACGCAAAGAAGAAGCTCAACTGATGTGATGCTGTGACCCACATACACACATACACACATACACACATACACACATACAGACGACTTTGCTTTATATATAAATATGAGAATAAACGTTTAATTTCTCCTTTAACAGATTAAATAGTTGTGTAGGAGATTATTCTTATGCCTTTTGCTTTCGGTTTTCAGAATATAAATCATAAAGTTTATGAATTTTCACAAATGGACATGCACGAAACCGCTGATGCCACTGTGGTCTGTCTTTTAAGTCACGGGGATGACGGCCACATATTCGGATCAGACGAAGAACGAATTGCTTTTGGATAAGCTCTTTGCATATTTTGATGAGATCAATTGTCCACACCTGAATAATAAACCTAAAATTTTTATCATTTAAGCCTGTCGAGGAGGTAAGTCATTCTGTAATGACATTTTTGTGATTCGATAAGTTCAACGGCTAGTGTATTTCCTTTTTGTTTGTTTGTTTTCGATTTCTTGGTTGTTAATTATACTGCACTTTTACTGTCTGTTAACTATACTGCCTATTCAGCTTTCATATAACCAATATAGTAAAACAAAAGAAAATGGGGGGAAAAAAACAGATTAGCCAATCATTGCTGACTTTGTGGATTCGGATTATCAGTAGCAGCCGAGTGGCACAACGCCGGTCTATTGGGGGTTGTCTGGTCCTGTGCAGTTCTAGGAGGTGCACCCTCCCAGGCTTCGCCTCCCCTCTTTGGGGAGGAGTAAGTTTATTGCTTACTGTCTGAGGCGCCCCTACCGGGGAATGCCGACGGGGCTGCCCAGGCAATTTTTAATGGCCAGAGTGCTCACCTCTCGAGCGCTGGCTTTTCAAACCCCACTTTCCCGACCCGATCTTGGGTCACATCTTACTTGTGGGAGTAAGATAAAACTGGCCTTGTGCCTAACTCCTGGGGAGGAGTAAATAAAACCTGCTGATCAAAATGAACTCAACCTGCAGTTCAATACTCCTTCTCTCCCTCTCTCCCTCTCCCACCCTCTCTCTCTCTCTCTCTCTCTCTCTCTCTCTCTCTCTCTCTCTCTCTCTCTCTCTCTCAACCATAGTTTCGTGACTGGAGAACTCTAGTCAGTTTAAACAAACTTATTGATGCTTTCAGTGTGTACTTGATTTGATTATCCGGGTAACATATTGCATGAATAAAACATTGACTTTAAAATAAAATTAAAATAAAGCAAAAAATTGATTGTTTTAATTATTCAATAAAATAGACTTTAGACTTCGTTTTATTCATTCTTGAAATATTGTTTTGAATCTATATGATAAGTGAGCCTTGTTTTGTCCGTCTGTCTGCCAGTCACTTATAGGCTTTAAAACTACTCGACAAAATTGCACTACGATGGAGTACTACTGCCACATCTGCCTTGACACAGAACAAAATCGAGTCAAGGATGATATTTTCTCTTCCCCACGGCCCCTTTCTCACAGAAGAAAGGCTGCTAGTCTTTCTCTACTCTATTGTATATTTCCATGGAACGTGCTCGACTGAGCTCCGGCTCTGTTTTTTTTTTCCTTGTAAGACATTCACAGCGAGAACCTAATTGGTGTGTTGACGTCAGAAAGGGCATTCGGTCGTAAAACTAAGCACACAACAAAATCGTGGATGAACATTCGAAAAACGTCTGACTTCGATATGCGACACAAAAACGCGAAATGGGAAGAGGAATAAGAAAACAGTAGAGCAGATGGAATTCTGCTGACACATCTTGGGAGGTGCCACTCAGAATGCGCTTTCTTACCTTGAAAGAGTATTGATTTACTCCTCTCCAGGAGTTAGGTACAAGGCCAGTTTTTATCTTACTCCCACAAGTAAGATGTGACCCAAAGTCGGGTCGGGAAAGTGGGGTTTAAAAATTGCCTGGACAGCCCCGTCGGCATTCCCCGGTAGGGGCGCCTCAGGCACTAAGCAATAAACTTACTCCTCCCCAAAGAGGAGAGGCAAAGCCTGGGAGGGTGGACCTCCTAGAACTGCACAGGACAGACCCATAGACCGGCGTAAATCAAGACCCGAAGGCCAAGACAATACCAGTCTATGGGGTGCAGTATCCATCGGAACAGATACTACACTTTGATCTTCACCAAAGAGTACAGAATCGACTTCACAATCCAGTAGGGAGATGATATCTTCTCTTCCCTAAATCCCCTTTCTCACAGAAGAGACGTTGCTAGTCTTTCTCTACTCTATCATTATTTCTGTCGAACATGCTCAACTGAGTTGCAATCTCTGGTTCCTCATTGTAATAGGTTCACGGCAAGAACTCATCTAAATACCACAACTGAAAAAAAAACTAACCTTTCTTTCTCTGTGTGCCATGCAGAATTTCCATGAACAGAGTTTCTTTCCAAGAACTTCTGATCTGTGGAGCACGTTACCACGGTACTGTCTCCCTGCAGGCTACAACATGCTCATCTTCAAATCCAATATCAACAAATACTTGTCATAAACCGTAATCATAAGAAATCAAATTTTGTTCATTCAATTCATTATTTTCAATCTTCTCATAATATCCTTCATCATTCAAATGACAATCTATCGATCTCACTAACCCTTACCCTCGAGTTGATTTCGGCCTTGATAAGTGGTTACTCATTAGTATAAAAATAATACAAAAATTGTCATGGAGCATCCTTGAGATACTGTGTGAGTTATATAAAGATAAAAATGTTACTACTACTACTACTACTACTATTATGGATAATAATAATAATAATAATAATAATAATAATAATAATAATAATAATAATGATGATGATGATGATGATGATGATGATGATGATGATGATGATGATGATGATGATGATGATGATGATGATGATGATGATGATGATGATGATGATGATGATGATGATGATGATGATGATGATGATGATGATGATGATGATGATGATGATGATGATGATGATGATGATGATGATGATGATGATGATGATGATGATGATGATGATGATGATGATGATGATGATGATGATGATGATGATGATGATGATGATGATGATGATGATGATGATGATGATGATGATGATGATGATGATGATGATGATGATGATGATGATGATGATGATGATGATGATGATGATGATGATGATGATGATGATGATGATGATGATGATGATGATGATGATGATGATGATGATGATGATGATGATGATGATGATGATGATGATGATGATGATGATGATGATGATGATGATGATGATGATGATGATGATGATGATGATGATGATGATGATGATGATGATGATGATGATGATGATGATGATGATGATGATGATGATGATGATGATGATGATGATGATGATGATGATGATGATGATGATGATGATGATGATGATGATGATGATGATGATGATGATGATGATGATGATGATGATGATGATGATGATGATGATGATGATGATGATGATGATGATGATGATGATGATGATGATGATGATGATGATGATGATGATGATGATGATGATGATGATGATGATGATGATGATGATGATGATGATGATGATGATGATGATGATGATGATGATGATGATGATGATGATGATGATGATGATGATGATGATGATGATGATGATGATGATGATGATGATGATGATGATGATGATGATGATGATGATGATGATGATGATGATGATGATGATGATGATGATGATGATGATGATGATGATGATGATGATGATGATGATGATGATGATGATGATGATGATGATGATGATGATGATGATGATGATGATGATGATGATGATGATGATGATGATGATGATGATGATGATGATGATGATGATGATGATGATGATGATGATGATGATGATGATGATGATGATGATGATGATGATGATGATGATGATGATGATGATGATGATGATGATGATGATGATGATGATGATGATGATGATGATGATGATGATGATGATGATGATGACACCAGACAAAATATCTGTAGAGGGTCGAGAAGAATGAGAAAACCGAGGAGGGACAGCACAAACCAGACCTCCACTGGAAAAGTGCAGAGAATGCTGGGACTTTAGGGAGGCTTATTGCCACCCAAATCCAGAGAAGACCAATTGTCCTTACCAGCGAGAAATCAATGGTAAGCGGCTGTTACGATACCGCATCGTTATCGAAAAGAGGTGAAGAATACTGGAAATCTGGGAAGGCTTGTTGTCACTCAGACTCCAGGAAATACCACTGGTTGTTGTCGGTGAGCAATCACTGACGATGATCTGTGTGAGAACTCCTAGTGAGTACAAATAATTATAATAATAATAATAATAATAATAATAATAAAGGCTAAGCCAATTCATGTTCGTACGTACGTTATCACCTTTTGTAGTGATTAAAAAAAAAGGAAATCGTTCGATTAGCAAAAATGGTGATTGATGATTAATCTGATTGTTGCTAAAAAATTCTGACTTTACATATTTTAAAATGAATTGTTCCCAAATCCAATCATGTCGCCCCATCAACTAAAACAGTACAATTCTAAATAAATACATTTCAAAAAGTGACATTCGTTTTATTTATGTAAAGAATAATTTAGCTGACAATAACAATTATTGTAATAATATTGACTCTGACAGGCATTTATTATTTCAAAAGGAATATCATTATTAACAGTAAATCATATGAATTGGTGTAGAAAGCACCATGAAATTTCCACAGATTCTAGCTAGTAATAACAATAATCCTATTCACAAACGGCTATTGCGATAACGCAAAATGATTTGCAATGCTTATCAAAAGAGGCGAAGGTTATTGCAAATCTAGGGAGACTTGTTGCCATTCAGACTCCAGGGAACACCACTGATAATTACTCATGAAAAAAGCTTCTAGTGATAATAATAATAATAATAATAATAATAATAATAATAATAATAATAATAATAATAATAATAATAATAATAATAATAATAATAATAATAATATTAAATAATAATAATAATAATAATAATAATAATAATAATAATAATAATAATAATAATAATAATAATAATAATAAAAAGCGCAAACCAGACCTCCACTGGAAGAGCGCGGACAGCTCTGGGACCTTGGGGAGGCTTGTTGCCACTCGGGCCCCAGAGGGGACCAATGGCCCTTACCAGCGTGAAATCGGTGGTAGGTGGCTGTTGCGATACCGCAAGGTCATCAGCGGTGATGAACGAAAAGAGGTGGAGCATACTGGAAGTCTGAGGAGACTTGTTGTCACTCAGACTCCAGGGAATACCACAGGTTGTTGGCAGTGGGCGATCACTGACGATGACCAGTGTGATAACTCCTAGTGAGTAAATAATAATAATAATAATAATAATAATAATATTAAATAATAATAATAATAATAATAATAATAATAATAATATTAAATAATAATAATAATAATAATAATAATAATAATAATAATAATAATAATAATAATAATAATAAAAACACAAACTTCTCTGGGGCATAGATATACAAACAGATAAACTCATACAAACAAGTAGACCTGATGTTATTATAATCGACAAGAAGAAAAATCTTGCAAAATCGTAGACTTCGCCGTTCCAGCAAACCACAGAGTGAAGATCAAAGATACTGCAAAACGAAGTAAATACACAGAACTAGACAGAGAACTGAAAGGAATATGGAGCATGAAGAAAGTTAGTATAATACCAATAATCGTAGGAGCACTAGGAACAATCTCAAAAAACCTGTAGAAAAGACTGGGAGAAATTGGAATCAAAGGAATCATCGAAACTATACAAAGGACGGCAATGATCGAAACAGCTGCAATCTTAAGGAAAATCCTCGAATGCAGAAACCAACACACATAAGCTACAAAGGCTAACCAGTCACAAGGAATTTACAACGGAGAAAACAAAACCACACGAAGAACACCACAACAAGAGCCAAGGAACGGAAACTGCAAGAAACAGCACTTCATCATCTCCCCCCCCCCCTCCCAATAAATTAAACCGGCCTCAGCTATCACCACACAAAAATGAACCAAGGAACAGAAATGACAAGAAACACCATAAGCTCTCCCCTTCCCTTCCCACCCATCCCCCTCCCCAAAAAATAATATAATGTTATAATATAATATAATATAATATAATATAGTATAATATAATATAATAATTTTTTTTAAATAAATAAATAAATAAAATTAAAAGAAATGGCGCCGGCCTAGGCCGACACCAAACAAAATATTTGTAGAGGGTCAAGGAGGATGAGAAGACCGAAGAGGGACAGCACAAACCAGACCTCCACTGGAAGAGTGCGGAGAATGCTGGGACCTTGGGGAGGCTTATTGCTACCCAAATCCCAGAGAAGACCAATGGCTCTTATCAGCGAGAAATCAATGGTAAGAGGCTGTTGCGATACCGCAAGGTTATTTGCAGTGGTTATTGAAAAGAGGTAGAGAGTACTGGAAATCTGAGGAGGCTTGTTGTCACTCAGACTCTAGGAAATATCGTTGTTGTCGGTGAGCAATCACTGATGATAATTTGTGTGAGAACTCCTAGTGAGTACAAATAATAATAATAATAATAATAATAATAATAATAATAATAATAATAATAATTGTGATAATAATAATAATGGTAAGCATAAGCCAGAAGTGGTACAGGAGAACGACAATGTCAAACTTCTTTGGGACATGCGCATACAAACTGATAAGGTTCTTGAACATTCCAAACCCGACTTAATTTTTCTAAACAAAAACAAGAGAACTTGCTTAATCATTGATATAGCCTGCCCCTTCGATACCAGAGTGCAAGAGTAAGAACACGAAAAAAATACCAAGATCTAAAGTGGGAATTAGTTAGACTATAGAAATGTAAAGAAGTCAAGGTGGTTGATGTTGTAATTGGAACGCTTGGAACCATAGCGAAAAGCCACCATAAATGGCTTAAACAGATTTACAAGACAATTTATTTTCGAAGTTCTGCAAAAAGCTTGTCTGTTAGGAGCGGCGAAAATGTTAAATTCAATAATCAGCACACTGTAAATATGTCAACAGATAATAATAATAATAATAATAATAATAATAATAATAATAATAATAATAATAATAATAATAATAATAATAATAATAACAAACACATGTGGTGCCACAGCCTTGGTCCCTACAAAACAAAATGGTCTGGAAGGGTCAAGGAGGATGGAGAGACTCAGGAGAGCACAAACCAGACCTCCACTGGAAGGGTGCGGAGAGTACTGGGACCTTGGGGGAGCCTTATGGCCACTCAAATTCCAGAAAGGAGCAACTGTCGGTGCCAGTGAGAAATCAATGGTAAATGACAGTTGCGATAACGCTAAATGATTTGCAACAGTTACCGAAAGAGACTGAGGGTGTTGGAAATCTGGGGAGAGTTAATAACTAGCAGGACACTGTGGAAATTCCACGGTTCTTTTCGACACCAATACGTGAGTAGAGCTAGGGAGTAAGTTATGAAAATATATTTATCGCAATTAAGCTACACAGAGGCTTCCACATTTCATCTCCATAGGTAATCGTCAGGCTAAGATGCATCTATGTAGCTCAATTTCCATAAATATATTTTCATAACTTACTATATATGTATTGAAGTATTTACTTCAACGGTGCTCAATACATGAGTAGAGCTTGGTAATAAGTTATGAAAATATATTTATGGCAAATAAATGCCTAACCAAAAGTATTGTTTATCAAGCCACAATATTTGCCAAAGAAAGACCGAATAATAAGAAGTATGGGTATGACCTCCCTATTTTAAAACCAGATATTACGACCACAACAGCACATTTAATAACAAAAAACGCCAAATAAAAACAGCACTAGTGAATCATTACTGGGAGCTCAAAGAAAGTGGACGCTCAGCAATAATCAAATGGAAAATAGTATGACAGGCTAGTGTAGATTGTGTCTGAATGAGAAATTTGAAATCCTAAACTTTAAAGACCCCCAGAACCTATTAAACTGTAGAAGTGAAGTAGCAAACAACTGCTTACACAGAATAAAATTTAATTTAGGATAACAATACATAATAAATAAATAAATAAAAACTAAACTAATATCTAAAAATAAAAATGCAAGCAAGCATGTGTTAAAATAAGGTCACCTATTAATTCGACACAACAAAGAAACAGGGATGAGTCACCCCTATACAAGACAGAACAAAAGAATAGAAAGTAAAATCAACCGAACCTTTGTTTGTGAGATGTCCTACTATTGGCTAATGGAAACATTAACCCGGGGGGGGGGGGGGGGCTAACAAAGAATCTGATTGCTTAACTTAACACCACGTATATATAAAAAAAACACCCGGCAACACAAACTTTATGCATTTTAGCCTGACGACTCCCTATGAGGATGAAACGCGGACTGTGTAGCTTAATTGCCATGAATATGTTTTCATAACTTTATATATATATATATATATATATATATATATATATATATATATATATATATATATATATATATATATATATATAGGTGTAATCAACAGAAAATCAACAGAAAATCATAAGCGCACAGGTTGGAGAAGAAGTATAATAATAGCGAATAAAAAAAACTGAGAATGAAGAAAAAATAAATAAACGTGCAACTTATAATTTCGTGCCGAATTTATTTGACGATTTTAGAAGCAAAGTAAAGTAAATCCCAATTTCAGTTTTTGGTTTTGCTTTTCTTTTGGGATAATCTGAAGGAAATTTTCGGGAACCATTCTCTTCCTCAAGCCTTTTATGAGGTGTGAACAGAGTTCTTGAAAATGGCGAACTAAAATTAATATTACTATTGTTTTATTATTTCACAAACCGGCCACCAGGAGTCGCCTCTCAAGATTATATATAGGGGTTCTTGTTGTCTGTTTTGTTTCCGGTACACATGTACCAGGAAGGAAAAGAAAGAAAAGAAAGGAAATAAGAAAAGAGGGGAGTTCTTTAGTTAAAACTGTCTGCTCGGTGTGTGTGTGGGGGGGGGGGTGTTCTCTTTGAACGCCGGCGGGTGGCCTGTCTCTCACACATGCATGTAAGTGTGTCTGTGCGCGCGTTAGGAAGTTAAATTGGCCGTGTTTAAATTCAATTGATTATGTGGTGCGTATATCTCTGTATTTTGAAGGGCATATTTATTGGTGGTGTAAAAAATTCATAGGGACTCAAACTTCCGATATCTAAGTTTATCCCCCTTGGTATGGGTGTTTAATTTGTGGGTTCATTTTATTTCGTTTTTTCTGCAGTGCTGTCTGTAGTAAGATACACTGTATGTGGTCTATTGTGTGGTTTGCTTAGTTGTAATGTCTTGCCACTGGTAAATTGGAATTATTGTCCCTGATCGCTTTCTTGTGGTTATTGAATCTTAAGCTGAACGAAGTGCCAGTTTCCCCGACGTAACCACCCTCACTACAATATATGCAGTGCAAGTAATAAATGACGTTCTCACTGTAGAACATTAGACGTGGTAGTTTGAGTTTGGCATGGAAGTTGGGTAGAGTAATAGCGGGATCTGGCAGCTGAGTTTATTGCATGGGAAATTACCTTGTTGGTTGCTGAATTGTGGCTTGGTGTAGGGTGATGTGAGGAGTGTCAATAGATGTCTGGGGCTGTTTTGAGATGTCGGAAATCTTGTGTGTGTTATGATTAAAGTCGCACTTATATATATATATATATATATATATATATATATATATATATATATATATATATATATATATATATATATATACACATTAAAATTACATAAGAAAAGTAGTAATAGTAGTAGAAGTATCATGAATTTATACATATGTACTATTTACCTGTAACAATTTGATATATATTTTGTTACATAAGAAGAAAATGTTGATCTTTTTTCTTGACTTCTATTTGTTATCTTTTTTAAAAGGTGCTGAAGAAGACACAGATTGTAATTAAAAAGTAAAAATAACAAAATAAAAAAATTCCTGATCATCTTAGAAATGATCGTACGCCTAATCATTGTTGATCATAAATTTTTGTAACTGGAATAAATAATGTTATAAATTTATTTCCCTCAACTTACTCTCTCTCTCTCCCTCCCTCTCTCTCTCTCTCTCTCTCTCTCTCTCTGTCTCTCTCTTTCTCTTATATATATATATATATATATATATATATATATATATATATATATATATATATATATATATATACATATATATATATATATATATTGTAAACTCGGCCCTGTTGAGTTCGCGGATAATACTTGCAAGAAACATTTACTTGCACTATTTAAAAAGAAATAATTTTCTAAGAAAGTCTATGACAAAATTAGACCCTCTGGGTCAATTCATCCACGTTTATATGGTCTTCCGAAAATATACAAGCAGGGTGTGCCACTGAGACCCATATGATCTATGATAGGGTCTGCCCAACATTCTTTGGCTCAGTGGCTTTCATTAGCTTTTAGAAATGCTACAACCTGTGCGTAAGTTATGCACTACGCATTGTATACCTGATTCCTATCGGTTTGTTGACCTTGTTCGTGGGTTAGATTCGGGTTCTGAGACAACCTTTATGTGTTCCTTTTATGTCTTCAGTCTCTTTACGAATATACCATTAAATGAGACTATGCGTATCTGTACCGACGCACTCTATGGTGGTCGCCTGACAACGTCTTCCTTTTCTAAGGAGATACTTGTTCAATTAATTTCTCTTTGTACAAATTCAGTGGAGTTTAGCTTTGCTGATATTATGTACAGTCAGGTCGACGGGGTCTCAATGGGGAGTCCATTAGCCCCTACCTTAGCTGATATTTCTGTCGGGTCCTATGAATCCGTTCTTTTTAGCTCAATAAACACACCCACAACATATGTTAGATATGTTGACGCCACATTTACCACGCTTGAATCAGAAAATGAAGCGTTAACTTTCTTTCAAAAGTTAAATTCCCTTCATGACGTTCTACAGTTTATTATGGAAAGTGAGAAAAATAACTGTCTTCCCTTCTTGGATGTCTTTGTGGAACATTCAAGAGGTGGCTTTCTCACTTCCATTTACAGGAAACCTACTTTCACAGGTCTGTATGTGAATTGGTCTTCTTTTGTACCAAGATGTAGCAAGATTGGGCTCATTTATACTTTGGTGCATAGAGCCCTTGTGATCTCTTCTCCCAACAGAGTGAATTCTGAACTTAATAGGACCAGGGAAATATTTATTAATAATGGTTATCCAGAAGACCTTATCAATGATTGTATAGATAAAAAGGTTGTTGATTTCCAATCCCCTAAAATTTGTGGTCCTTTGAAATGCCCTATTTATTTAAAATTACCCTAGATAGGGAAAAATAGTAAAATACTGGTTAAGCAGATTGTTGGAAGCATTATCAATTGCTTTTGCTCTGTTTCCCTGTGCTTAGTTTATGCTACAAGACCTGTTTTTCCTTCTTTTCGCAAGAGTAGTGTGCCCCTTCATCCATTATAATAATATTGTTTAGCGTTTTCAATGCCAGTTCGATGCTGGTTATATTGGACGTACTTTCTTCCATTTGCAGACCCGCATAAACCAGCATGTTCCATCCAGAATAAGACAGGGAAGGGCAGGATCCCTTTGCCACCCTTCCTCTGCGACTTTGAACTCTACTATTGGTCAGCATTTGGTTGAAAATCCATGCTGTGCCAGTAACTATAAATTGAAGCGTTTTGAGGTGTTTCATAGATCGGATTCCAAGAACCATTAAAAAATTTTTGTGAATCTGTCTCCATCGCTTTACGCAAACCTTTCTTGTGCCAGCAAAAGGAGTTTGTGAAAGCGCTAACTCTCTTTGGGGAACTTTGAACCCACTCCCCGGTTTTTTAAAATTATTTATATTTTTTATTTTTTATCCCACGCTGTGCCGTGTTAAACGAATATTACATTAAATTCATTTTAATTTCCCCCTTAGCTCTTCATTTTCGTTAATATATTGGTTGATTTTATTATCGGTTTCCCCTGACGAGATGATAGTTGAAAGAGCGCTAGAGAGTTTTCCGCGAATCATTTTCAAAAATATAAATTCATAAATATATATAGTCTCGGTAGTTTCTCAACCATTAAAAAAAAAAAATTAAAAAAATTAAAAACACATTTTAGTCCCAAGTCGTTCGGTGGAAAATCACTCTTTTGTAAGTCAATTTACTTTTTGCAGTCACTATATTAGTTTGCTTCGAAGAATTTACGCTAGTCTTAACATTATTTAAGGGATCATCAGTTGTTTAACATGAAAAACTGTTTCGGGAATTTAAAAACAAAACAGTATTTTATTTCATGGCTCCCCAGCAGAGTTGATCAGACTCCACTTCTCTTAAAAAACAAGAACATAAACGTTCCATATATTAGATCTAAGTGTTGTTCCAGATAAATGTTTTGTTAACTTATATTAGTTATTAAAAAATGTCCTCCTTACCTGTGTTGTTCGTCTGTGTCTAAGAAAATGTATCCGTTATTTACAAATATATATATATATATATATATATATATATATATATATATATATATATATATATATATATATCAAGGGTTAATCTCAATTGATATCAGAAATGTATACAATACTAATATTTAATTCCAGAGCAATTATAAATTGAAATATTTTCCAACAAATACATATATATATATATATATATATATATATATATATATATATATATATATATATATAAGGTATGTTGAGATGAATAAAATTAGAACGTTATTTATATCAGTTCTAAGAATTCAAACACAACGAATATTTGGTGTACGATCGTTTCCAAAACAATTTTGAAAATTATATTTTGTATTATATTTTAGATGATTCCAATAAGTCTTTTAATCAGCGCCCCTTTATAATATAATCACATACAGAAGTCAATATATATATATATATATATATATATATATATATATATATATATATATATATATATATATATATATATATATATATATATTAGTACTTCATGTATCCACGTAAAATATTATAAGGAGATATAATTTTTTATGTGTCAGTTTTCAGTATTTACTTCAACAGTGCTCGATACGTAAGTAGAGCTAGGTAGTAAGCAATGAAAATATATATGGCAATCAAGCTACACAGAGGCTCCCGTGTTTCATCCCCGGGGGGCATTTAGCCTGACGATTCCCCCCGGGGATGAAACATGGGAGCCTCTGTGTAGCTTGATTGCCATATATATTTTCATTGCTTACTATATATATATATATATATATATATATATATATATATATATATATATATATAGAGAGAGAGAGAGAGAGAGAGAGAGAGAGAGGGAGAGAGAGAGAGATCAATAAAAAGAATGATGAAAATAAAAGTTTGAAGAATTACAAATTTTATTAAATCGTCAATAGTTTGGCAACAAGGTGAAATCTCAAATCCTTAATCCATGGATTTTCAAACATAAATTCTTCTCATCAGAGGGTAAAGACTAGTAAATGTATGTATTACCGGTAACATAGAAGCTTTGAAAATATGAAAATATATACATATAGCTAAAGACTTTTTGGCTAAAACGACCCTAATTAGGGCAATCAACCCCAATAAATGATGTTAAATTAAAAAATGGAAATATGGAAATACTCAACATACTCAAATGTTTACATTATCACGATAGGTTATAATTTAAAGATACAGCATTTATCTTAAATTTTTATTTATTGCTAAATCTAAATTTTCATTTATCTTTAAATTTAAATGTTCACTCATTTTTTTAATTTTTTATTTATTGCTAAATCTAAATTTTCATTTATCTTTAAATTTAAATGTTCACTCATTCTTTAATTTTTTATTTATTGCTAAATCTAAATTTTCATTTATCTTTAAATTTAAATTTTCATTCATTGTTTAAATTTTCATTTATTGTTAAATTTAAATTTTCATTCATTGTTTAAATTTTCATTCATTGTTAAATTTAAATTTTCATTCATTGTTTAAATTTTCATTCATTGTTAAATTTAAATTTTCATTCATTGTTTAAATTTTCATTCATTGTTAAATTTAAATTTTCATTCATTGTTTAAATTTTCATTCATTGTTAAATTTAAATTTTCATTCATTGTTTAAATTTTCATTCATTGTTAAATTTAAATTTTCATTTATTGTTAAATTTAAATTTTCATTCATTGTTTAAATTTTCATTAATTGTTTAACTTTTCATTCATTGTTTAAATTTTCATTCGTATTTAAATTTTAATTTTCATTCATTGTTTAAATTTTCATTCATTGTTAAATTTAAATTTTCATTCATTGTTTAACTTTTCATTCGTTGTTAAATTTAAATTTTCATTCATTGTTTAAATTTTCATTCGTTGTTAAATTTAAATTTTCACTCATTGTTTAAATTTTCATTCGTTGTTAAATTTAAATTTTCATTCATTGTTTAAATTTTCATTCGTTGTTAAATTTAAATTTTCATTAATTGTTTAACTTTTCATTCATTGTTAAATTTAAATTTTCATTCATTGTTTAAATTTTCATTCATTGTTTTGATTTTCATTTATTGTTAAATTTAAATTTTTATTAATTGTTAAATTTAAATTTTCATTCATTGTTACATATATATATATATATATATATATATATATATATATATATATATATATATATATATATATATATATATATATATATCTCCCACACTCTCTCTTTATATTCCAAGCGTTTAGTAGAAACGATGATATATACGAAAGTTGTTTCAGACTAAGTACATTGCAGAGTGTCTTTGACAATGACAAGAGTTTACTGTCTGCTCAAATGGTATGAAGATTATATGGCACTAATCTTTTTTCTTGTTTGTTGTTGTTTGTTGTTTGTTGTTGTTGGAGATTATCTTTCAGAAGATGAACTTTTGCCTTAGCTCAACTGTTCCGATATTGGTACTACTGGGTGTGGATCACAACTATTCCACCCACTGAGCAACTTCCCTCATCCCTTTTGCTGGGAGAATGAGAGAGAAAGGAAGAGGTAGAGGAAGGAAAGAGGAGCAATTCAATTGGTTTCGTTTGTCTTACGGCAAATCAACCCTTTTTGGGGTGGTTTAATGCCGAATCACATTATACTAAACTAGAAGTATACCCGATCACGAACCGAACAGTTTTGCACCACTTTTATGTCCCCTTACGAAGATTAAAATCAGAATATATATATATGCGACTAAAACTTATGTTTAAAATCCTTATTCGAATTTTGATCAAAATCCATTGTTATTTTGATTCTAAAAAGTGTCTAAAATTTAAGGCTTAAGCTGAAGGAGTCTTAAGAAGAAATTGAAATTCAGGGAATCTTGCTGAATTGGTTTCTAATGACGGTCGATGAAATTCAATGCAAATCAGAAATATTTGAATTTTCAAATGAGAGAGTTGGCCCATATTATTCCCCCTAAAAACTCTTAAAATACTCAAAAGAAACTGACATTTGGGCAATATTTATTAATTGTCTGCTTATCACGCTTCTCCACTGCCACCCCTTACTCATGCGTGACTACGTAGGTGTAGATCTGCATGGCTTATAGCACAGGCATTAGACAATCATAATCATTTCTATGGCGTTTATGAGATTATTCTTTGAGCTCTATTTTTTGGTGTGCCATCATGTGTCTGAGAATATGACATAAAATAACTTATGTAAGTAGCTTTGTTACAGACAGGACATTAGTGATTTTGATATCTCTCTGTGTCTCTCACCCCTCCCTCACCCTCGTCAGTGATTTGGAACAAAGATCACGTTGAATAAATGTCTCGCTGTCTTCCGTCAGTTTTGTCACGAGATTAAATCTGGACAGTAAATCTGGACAGTATAGGGAGATGCATTCAAACTAGGAGGCTTCAGTGGTGGGGCCATGTTAAAAGAATGGATGAGAGTTCTTGGGTTAGTAGATTTAGAACAGTTGAGATAGCAGGGTCAGCTCACAGGCCATGAGAGGAAGTGATAAGAATGGACTTGAGAGAAAGAGGGATAAATAAAGACGTGCGCAGAGATAGGTTAGCTTGGAAGTCAATTTCTAAGAGCCAGTATGTAAAATGGATGTTAGACCGATGATGATGATGATGATGATGACGACGACGATGATGATGATGATGATGACGATGATGATGACGATGATGATGATGATGACGACTACGACGATGATGATGATGATGATGACGACGATGATGATGGTGATGACGACGACGATGACGATGACGATGATGATGATGATGATGACGACGATGATGATGATGATGATGATGATGATGATGATGATGATGATGATGATGATGATGATGATGATGATCTTTTTGAAGGTATGAATAATAAGAAGCTTTAATTACAGGACAGCATTTCCTCAATCTGGAAGGATCCCACAGAATCGCATAAAAGAAGAAACAGGTATGAATAACCATTTGCGAACTCTAATGTTTCTGTAATGATTATGGCAACTTGGTTTCTGCATGTATGACACAAGGTTGAGAGCGCAACACTTGCCTGCAGATTGTTATTGTGAAATGCTATTGCTATTGCATTTAATTTCATTTATATTTTCTATGCGGGTTCCATCAATTGATCGATTTTTTCGGCTCTTGAGAAAAAAAAAAGAAAAAAGTTGCGAAGGCTGAACATTATCGGACATCTGCAGGGAAATGCTTGCAGATAAATTACAAATGCAAACATTCCTATTCTACCGAAGAGAATTTTAAGGAAACAATTATCGTCACAAACTTGTTTTCGTATTCTTCGTGTGTCTGTGTGTATGAGTAAGACAATTACTGTGAAGAGATAAGGATGGAGGACCCCAGACAAGTCATAACTGCATCTTATGATTAGGTGTCGCAAAAGTATTTTCGTTTATGCTTTTGTAGATTACAACTAGGATTATTTTACGACTTTCCCTTAAGACAAATCATAACTCCATCTTATAACATGTCTAAAAAATATGTTCTGCCGATTATTCTAAAAATTGTTTTACGTTTACCTCTTAAGACAAATCATAACTCCATTTTATTCTAAGATTTCTCAAAAGTATTTTATTTCGCATATTACTCCACAGATTTTGTAGGTTTTCCTTTTAAGACAAATCATACCTCCATCTTATAACATGTCCAAAAAGTTGGGGGGGGGGGGGTCAGATTATTCCAATGATTATTTAAAGTTTTCCTCTCAGCATATATCATAACTGAATCTCATGATAAACTGTTTCAAAATATATTTTTGCTGATTACTCCAAAAATTGTTTTTCTCTTTTGACAAATCATAACTGTACTGAGGATTGAACCTTCAACTTGCAGAAGAGTGTCACTTCCAACTGATTATACCTAGCACTTTTATCCGTTGTGCCACTGGTCCATGTAGATTAAGAATATAATTAAGAATTACTTAAGAATTACTTACAGTCATGGTTGACGGAACGAGAACAATCTACCTCTTCATCGATTAAATAAAGTGTTCTGTTCGAAATTCCGTACAGATTTACGAGTTCGATATAAAAATTCCCGAGTTCGACAAGACGCATTGGAAGAAGATCGGAAGTTACATCGGCCGAAACGTTGTGAGAAAAACATTCAAGATGAGAACAGTAGTCTGAATAATCCAAATAATACAAGTTATCAATCCTCATCTAAAAAATTTCGAAATCCAAAGAGAAGCCAACTTATTGCAATTAAAAAATTTGAATTTTCAAGAGCTGAAAAAGACCTTTGTAGTACTTATCGAAAGGAGGACGAGGCATGTGTTCAAAAGAGGGCAGATCAAAATTGGTATGTGTTCAAAAGCGGGCAGATCAAAATTGGTATGTGTTCAAAAGAGGGCAGATCAAAATCGGTATGTGTTCAAAAGAGGGCAGATCAAAATTGGCATGTGTTCAAAAGAGGGGAGATCAAAATTGGTATATGTTCAAAAGAGGGCAGATCAAAATTGGTATGTGTTCAAAAGAGGGCAGATCAAAATTGGTATATGTTCAAAAGAGGGCAGATCAAAATTGGTATATGTTCAAAAGAGGGCAGATCAAAATTGGTATGTGTTCAAAAGAGGGCAGATCAAAATTGGTATATGTTCAAAAGAGGGCAGATCAAAATTGGTATGTGTTCAAAAGAGGGCAGATCAAAATCGGTATATGTTCAAAAGAGGGCAGATCAAAATTGGTATGTGTTCAAAAGAGGGCAGATCAAAATCGGTATATGTTCAAAAGAGGGCAAATCAAAATTGGTGTGTGTTCAAAAGAGGGCAGATCAAAATTGGCATGTGTTCAAAAGAGGGCAGATCAAAATTGGTCTACACTAGAAAATAGACAATCGGTAGTGGCATGAAAAACGGTAAACAAAGTAAGTGGAAGAAAAAGGTCTTTGATTTCAGTGAACAAATGCAGCTGACAATAGGATTGACAGTAGTGGAATGCACACAGCGAAGGTTGTCCTCGGTCATGGGAAGAGCAGTTGAAAATAAGATACGATATTGTTGATTGTTGAAGTCAACACGCTCAATTGTTATGATATTATTCAGGAGAAAATGATTATGCTGCAAGGATGACCCAAACCATCCTTGTGACAGGACCCTAGTCTGTGATCAGTTATACTTTTAGCAATTTATTTATACACCTGGATAGTATTTGCTTACAGCGAATTTATTTAAAAAAGCAAAATTGTTTTCTTGTTATTAAATAAATTAATTAAAAAATTTGAAGCCAGTTTAAATGACTTTTTACTCGATAGTTTATAAATTCCTTTCAAGTTTTGCACACCCACGAAGTAATTGATGTTTTGGCAATTAAAATGGCTGACTTGTTTACGAAGAAATCTAAATGAATTATGATGGATTTAATCTCGTAACTTAATTACGAACCGGCTTGAAATAATAACATTATTTAGACAACGATTTTTTACATGGGGAGAATGGGGGGGGGTGCTTTGTTAACTATTCTGTACTTTCACGTAACAATTTAATAAACAGAAGATATCGTAAAAATTGAATTTAACTTGAAAATTTTATGTAAAAAATAACCCGGTCCAAACCTTTAATTTCGTAACGTAATTACAAACCGGGTTGAAATAACATTATTTAGAAAGCCATTCTTAACATGGAGTGAGGGGGGGGGCTTTGTTAACTATTCTGTACTTTCACCTAACAATTTAATAAACAAATGATATCGTAAAAATTTAATTTAACTTGAAAATCTTAACTAAAAAATAGCCCGGTTCGTAAACTGCACGAATACCAAAAAAATAATATAACAAATGTTCTTCGCTGGGGAGGGGGGTAGCCCCGTATTTACAAGTATATCTCCTGTAAAAACGGTTCTAAAATCTATTTTCAATCAATATTTATTCGATAATTGCCGAATTTTCCTACTTGACCAAAATTGCCGAGTTTTCCGTTGACGAATTTTCCATTGCCGAATTTTCCGTGACGAATTTTCCGTTGCCGAGTTTTCCTGAGACGAGTTTTCCGGGCACCGCTTACAGCACCTTGTAGTCCCAAATGGTCACCCATCTAAGTACTGACCAGGCTCAACGTTGCTTAACTTTGATGATTTGACGGGGGAACTGGTGTGTCACTGTGATTTAGAAATACATGTAGATGGGGATGGAGATGATTGGCTGATTCACGGCTGCAAGGTGTCGGGTTCACGGTGCTAAACCATAGTTTCAAAAAAGAGTCCGTTTGGCAAGCTGTAGTTCTTACCCCGGGTGAACTTGTGTTCCCTCTTATGTATCAATCTTCAATACGTGCTTGGCTCCCAGAGTGATTGTTTCTGATTGGTTGAAGTCGGATCTCGATAATCAATCAAACTTTAAGTATTTAACCAACCAAAATTGAGTATCTTACAGAAATCGTTTTTGGTTTGTTTTTCTGTTTCTGTTACTTTTGTTGTTATTATAGCTGCTGCTGCTGATGATGATGCTGCTGATGCTGATGCTGCTTTTGTTGGCTAGGAACAGTGATCTATCAGTAAGACGTTATCTATTAGTTAAGAAAAAGACTTAATAACTCGGAATGAGATCTTGTCAATGTTTGTGTAACAATAACCACAAAAGATGATACTGACACCCAAGAAGTAGCGTTTAGAGGGGGGGGGGGCGACAGGGCATCCAAATTTGGGGGTCATCCAGTCATATTAAAACTATCTCCATTTTCCCGTAATATTTCTCAGTAATTGGAACTATACTTGATTCTTTGGGGCACACAATCAAAGAGTTCGCATTACCAGGGCACCACCAGACCTCTGAACGTGACTGCATCCAATCATAGATAATTTGAGTTTCGGATTATCACCCATAGCTACGGACCAAACAACGAGTGGATGAGGAACCAAGATATATCAACACGTTGCTTAACTACTCTGGCTCCAAAATCTCTGACATATTTAGCATGAGGTCACAAGATCCCAGTTATTGTATGAGACACTTGTAGGGGTCTTGATGATGGAGAGTTAATAAACTGTCAGTGGCAGGGAAGCCTTCTAACACACTTGGCTTCCTTTTCATGCGAGGCTAAACCAGCAGTGATAATTGAGTGCAAGGTGACATAGAAGCAAGCACTTAGCATTAATGTAAAAGTACTTCTACTAAAAAATATGACTATATTATCTGAGTGTTCTCTTAAGTGTTTCGTACAAGAATGCATAACAATATATATAGACTAGCTGTCCCTACTCGGCGTTGCCCGGGAATCTTTACTATCATTTATGTTCGTTCATTTACCGCCCCCTCCTCCTCCTCCTCTTTTGTTTTTTCTCTCACTTTATTTCATGTAAGAAAATATTTACAGTTTTGGAAAGATAATTCCTTGAAGATGTAAGAGGAAAATATGGCATAATCATGTTGACACATCGGTTCTCGTTAAATCACCGAAGTTAAGCAACATTGAGTCTGGCCAGTACCAGATGGGTGACCATTTGGGAATGCTAGGCGCTGTATGTCATCTTCCTATGACCAGGATATACATGTAGTTAGGGACGACTTGTGAATTTGATGTTTCCTGGGCTAATACCATACTTTGCTGTAGTATATTTTAGTTGTTTTTGTTGTTTTTTTCACATTTTTTCTTTAAAAAGTTAAGGCATTGACCGTAGACGCTATACAAGTCAGGTGTGCTCATTCGCCAGTTTCTGTTGCATGGGCAAACTAGTGCATTCGGGGTTCATTTGGGTATCGTTTCTGGTAAAGCTCGAACGTGAGGGCAAAGGCATGGCCAGAGCGCATACATTCAGAGGACGAGTGTTTCCAAATCACACAAAGAAAATGTTTTGATGTTATGTAGTGGATTAACTACTTTACGGAAATTGTTGAGCCAAAACTAGAAACTAATTGTATCATTTGCACACTATTTTGCACAAGTATTGGAATTGTAGAAATCTTTTGGTCGGTAAAAAACGACCGAACCCCCCCCCCCCCCCAAGAAAATTTTTACTCTTGTCAAAGAAGACAAAATTAAGAAGACAAAAATAGTTGCACTTTCTTTTTCTATATTTCCCCAAAATTTGTGATAGCCAAGAAATGGGTGTTCATTTTATGCTAAATTTATATAGGAAAGTGATCCCTCACTCTAAGATCTAAAATATTGGCTTTAAAATAAAAAAACGGAAATCGCTAGTGACATACTCAGTAAGTGTACACGAAAAAGAAAAATAGTCAAATTGGTAATGATCATAAACTGGGTGCTGAGTTTACGTTAAATTTATACAGGAAACTGATCCCCCCTTTTAAATTTAAAATATTTGGAAAATAAATTAATAATAAACCGGGAATTCTCTAGCGATATGTTTGGTAATTGTACACAGAAAAAAGAAAAAAAATTGTTCTGCAACAAAATGGTTAAAAGCGAGGGGGTAAATAACGAACAAGCGCCAAATTGTAAATAACTCATGGGCTTTGCATCCCGGCGTTGGGGAAACCATGAATCGCAACTCCCAGAATTAAATTGACTGGAAAAGACCGGAAAGTCTCTGTTCACCCCAAATGCTCAGCCTTTATTTACTATATAAAAAAAAAATGTTTGTAAAAAGTTATTGTGTGTGTGGGGGGGGGGGGGCTGACTTACCTGTTTTCTTATCATAAGATGGAGTCATGATATATATTCAGAGGAAAGCATAAAATAATGTTAGAAGCAAACGGAAAAAAAACGAAAAGAGACACCTAATCATATGATCGAGTTATGATTTGTCTTAAGAGTAAATCATAATTTTAAAAAAAATTAGATTTGAGACACCCTAAGATGGATGTATGAAAAAAAAGCAATGTATTCTTTCGTGTCATTGGTTCAAAAATAAATTCAACTTTCAGCCGTACGCATAATATCGCCGCCATTATCGGCATCATTATGAAAGTCAAGAGAGATAATTCAGACATTTGGAAGAGAAATCAATCTTTTTGTGTGTGTGTTTAAACGCGAAAAAAATGAATTATCTCCCTTGAATATCATGATAATGGCTAAAAAGTTGGATCTATTTTATAGAAACAAAACTACTGGGTGAATTTATGTAATTTTTGGTGAACGATATTTATTTTTCCTCACAAGTAAGTACATCATAAAAGTTTCTTCTTATTTTTTTATGACATCCATATTCAATCTAGGTGTAACCATGGAGAAGCACTGGAAAATTAAAACAACTTCACAAGAATCGGTTTCTTCTCAGGTATTGTTTAGTGAAATTTATTTTTAAGGTTGTGGTTGAAGAGAAAATATTCTGCCCTGTACAAGGATTAAACTCACAGCTTTCAGATTAAGAGACTGTTGTGTTTAATACGTACCCCGTCCTTCTATTTTCCTCATACTCCTATCACTTTTCGTCTCATTCGCCCTTCATTGTCACCTGTTGCATTATATTCGGTAGTGATCGGACGGACGAATGGCAAGACGCGCGTACGCACGCACTCACGCATCTTATTTGACGTATTTGATGATAAACATTAAACCTTGTTGAAATAATGTTGATGTCCAATTTATCTCATATTCAAGTTCTGGTTTGTATGTTCATGTAGGACGTATATAGAAGAAGAAGAAGAAGAAGAAGAAGAAGAAGAAGAAGAAGAAGAAGAAGAAGAAGAAGAAGAAGAAGAAGAAGAAGAAGAAGAAGAAGAAGAAGGAGCAGGAGGAGGAGGAGAACAACAACAACAACAATTAACGTCAAAAGTGAGAAGAACCATTGATGTTTGGGTCATTTTGTAAGTCGACCCCATTTTGTCCCCGAGGAACAATAATGGCACACAAAAGCATAAAACGAGGCAAGAAACAAAAGTGAATGTCTTGAAAAGTAGTTTGAAACAATTTATGGAGAGGGGGGGTGGAGAAAAAAGAGTAAAGGAGAAAGAGAAAGAAAGAGGTAAAGAAAGAGAAAGTGTGCGTGAGAGAGAGAGAAAGAGAGAGAGGGGGGTCTTTATTTTCTTCATATTTTTTTTTTAACTATCGGGCTGTATAAATTCCGTGGTTACTTAAAAATAATAGTTCTTAATTTTATCATTTAATCGACTTATATATTTCTATTACTTTTAATTAATTAATATATTTCTATTACTTTTAATTAATTAATATATTTCTATTACTTTTAATTAATTAATATATTTCTATTACTTTTGATTAATTAATATATTTCTATTACTTTTAATTAATTAATATATTTCTATTACTTTTGATTAATTAATATATTTCTATTACTTTTAATTAATTAATATATTTCTATTACTTTTGATTAATTAATATATTTCTATTACTTTTGATTAATTAATATATTTCTATTACTTTTAATTAATTAATATATTTCTATTACTTTTAATTAATTAATATATTTCTATTACTTTTGATTAATTAATATATTTCTATTACTTTTGATTAATTAATATATTTCTATTACTTTTGATTAATTAATATATTTCTATTACTTTTAATTAATGAATATATTTCTATTACTTTTGATTAATTAATATATTTCTATTACTTTTAATTAATGAATATATTTCTATTACTTTTGATTAATTAATATATTTCTATTACTTTTAATTAATGAATATATTTCTATTACTTTTAATTAATTAATATATTTCTATTACTTTTGATTAATTAATATAGTTCTATTACTTTTGATTAATGAATATATTTCTATTACTTTTGATTAATTAATATATTTCTATTACTTTTAATTAATTAATATAGTTCTATTACTTTTAATGAAATACTAGAAAGAAAATGTGACCCGTTCGACCAGCCGTTGAGCTCCGGTAAAATTGTTTGAATCAGGAAAATGTGAGCTTGCAAAACCAGTGAAATATAAACAAATAAGAAATTTGTTTTTTTTAAATCATGGGCAGATTAGTAAGACCTTCCCAACTTTTTCTAAGAGTAGACCGCCTACTGTTTTTCGGTTTGTTTAGAAACAAAAACAAGCAGGTCATTCACTAAACGGGAGTGGGACTTAAGTGAGAGCAAAACAAATAGGGGTGGAGACATAAAAGTGGTGCAAAACTGTTTTGTTCGGATGAATTAATTTTACCTGTCTCAGGACGAGTATTCTTCTAGTATATATATATAAAACATACGGGTCTTTCATTACAGACCATTTACTTAAAAACCCGCCGTGCGCTAGGAATTTTAGCATGGACTCCTTCACCATTCTCAGTCATGCTCACTCATTATACCATCTAAAAATCTTAGAGGCGATCCACGTTCGTCTTAAACGTCCCTCCCTTTGCAAGCAAAGGGAATGTCTATTGGGACTAGATGTGATCAGTCTCTAAGATTCATCCTCCATTGTACATATATCATAACGCTATTTTATTTTATGTACTCTCTCTTTTAACCCCCTTTTTTAAATCCCTCGTTTTTTTTTTAAATCCCTCGATACAGCCTTTTTTTTTCTTGATTAACTTTTAATCATGAACGATAGAATTCGTCTTCCTTTAAAATCATGAAATATATATATATATATATATATATATATATAAAGAGTCACCACTTATCAAGGCCCAATGGCCACTCGAGGATAAGGGTTAATGATTGTCAGGTGGACGGTAAGACAACACCATGATGATTGGTAATGATGGTGGAAGTTTGGCAAAATTTAATTACTTAGGAGGACCGCCTAACAAGAATTTGTTTACATTGGACTTGAAGACGACAATGTTGTAGTCAGCTGGGAAGCAGGCCCACAGTATTGAGTTCCACAGACGAGTAGTTCTAGGAAACAAACTTTGCTCATGGAAGTTTGGTTTAGTTTAAGGCACAGAAAGAGAGAAAGGGAAAAAAAAAATTTAATTTTTTGTTTATGAAAATCGCTCCAGACAAGGCATGAAACTACTTGATGTAAGGAGCTAACAAGAACAAATATGATTATCACAAAGACAGGAGATGCCTATTGACAGTGGTTGTAACTAGACGAGTTTTTGTTGTGAATGCTTAGATGCATAGATTGAAACTTTGGCTCTTATACAGGTTGAGGATTGCGTCATGAGTGAAATACCTTCTCGAGCAGTGGAACCACCATTTTTCCAGCGACCTTGGCAACGGATTTGGTGTAAGTCTTCTATTTAAGGTCATGAGTGAAGGTCAGTCCCAGAAGCTTGTCAAAGCAGGGGACTTTCTCAAGATAAGAGCCATTCATTTCAATTGGGGCAAAGTAAGTATACGAGCGTTGGTGGTGAAAAGAGAGAAGCTTTGTTTTGGACGCATTAAAAGTAACCATTTCACCACGTGCTCATGGTCGGAAGAGAGAGAGTCAGAAAGATCTTGGTCATTGCTGCTCTTCGAAGTGTGGCCATAGATGGTTGTGTCGTCTGCATAAATGTCGACGAATGATCCTAGAATGTGATTTGGGAGATCATTGATGGAGACGGAATATATGAAAGACAGAAAGTGTTGTGGACCTGGGTAAGGCCGAATGAATGACACAGGAACACATGGTTTAAATGAACAAAGGTATATATTATATAATAGAAAGAAAGAGATACAAGGAGATGTTGCTCTCAACCGCCATTGCCGGTTTGCCTGGGAAGAAAACAAGTGTCACGTGCTTCCCGTATTTATAAGGTGGACGAGTCCATTAGTTCTCCGTAGGTAGGTACGGCACCATAACACCCCCCTTCCAAGCCTTACCTCCTCAGGAGTCTTAATAACGTTTCCTTTTCGGATCTATCTCTAGGTAGTCCGGAGCCATTCGTTTTCTTTTTGGTTGTCGTTTACGTGTGACTACCTGGGGTGCTGGTAAGTTGAAGGTGTCATATATCACGTCCATCACGTCTTCTCCTTGTGGGGCGCTGTCAGTGTCATCTGACAGTCTTTTTCTGATCTGATTTAGATGTCTCTTATGCGAGAACCGTGGTCCTTTTATGATATAGACCATCGATCCGATCCTCTTTTCAATTGTACCGGGTTCCCAGAACGATGCATTGTTTTTGAACATCTTAAAATATACCCTATCTCCTGGGTTGTATTTTTTCTTCGGTACCGTAGAGATTCGGTCATAATTATTATGTTTAGGTAATAATTTATCAAACACGGACTTCACATTCCGCGCAAACATCATCTCTGCGGGGGATAATGATGATGCTATGTTCATGTTTTTTGTAATTCTATATACTTGTAAGAATTGTTGTAAAGCCTTCTCCTTAGGAGTATCACCGGCCTTTTTTAATGCTCTTTTTAATGTGTCTACGAAGCGTTCCGCCTGGCCGTTTGACCTAGGATGATACGGGGGCGTCGTTATATGTCTGATTTGAAACGTCGCGCAGAACTCCTCAAAATCTGATGACGTGAACTGCGTCCCATTATCACTCACCAAACAATCCACTACCCCAAAACGGACAAATAGTTCATGTAGGAATCTTATCGTAACCTCTGACGTGGGACTCTTGCAACGTAGTACCTCGGGCCACTTTGAAAAACTGTTGACTACGATTAAGTAGTAAAATCCTTCCAATGGTCCCGCGAAATCCACGTGAATTCTTTCCCACGGACGGTCGGTCTTTGGCCATGGGCTATGCTTTATATGCGGTGCTTTTGCCGCTAAGGCACAGCCTTTACACAGCTTTACTGCTTTTTCAATGTCGTTGTCCATACCTGGCCAGTACACAAAACTCCTCATTAACCCCTTCATCCTGGTTATCCCTGGATGGCCAACATGAAAATCTTTCAGAATTTGCTTTCGTAGTTTTTCTGGGATGACCACCCTTTCGTTATGCATGAGTACGTCATCACAGAGTAAGAACCTCTTTGCCGCATGTAAATCCTTATCTACCAATTTCATTTTTGTTCTGATGATAAATTCATCCTCTTGAGCTTCTTTTTTTATCTCGTATAGTGTCACCGGGAGCTCTCTCACTGCGTTGCACAAAATCTCTTTAAAATCTCCTTCTGTTTGAAGAGACGCAATCACTGTGTCTTCTAGAGTCTCTCTCTGTTTTGGCACTAATCTCGACAATCCATCTGCATGATAGATTTTATTTGAATGCAAATGTTGCATTTTAAAGTTGTAGTTTAATAAGATAGTTCCCCATCTTTGTAGTCTATTAGCTGTATATACAGGTAGGCCTTTTTTAGATCCATAAATTGTAATTAGCGGCTTATGGTCTGTCTGTAAGGTAAATTGTCTACCATGTATGTATCGGTGAAACTTTGTTACTGCAAATATTATTGCTAGGGCTTCTTTTACTTTGAACCCATAATCTTGGATTCTCGCAAACACTTGATTTACATGTTTTTGGTGTTGTTCGATATCTTTGCTGTTAATCAAGATGTCATCGAGATACGCTATTGCGAAATCCAGTCCGCCCAGCATTGTGTCCATTACTTGTTGGAAAATGGCTGGCGCGACCTTAATTCCGAACGCTAATCTTTCGAATTTATATAAACCACGATGTGTGTTTATACATAACAGCTTAGAACAATCTTTATCCACCGGTATTTGTAGGTATGCCTCACTTAGGTCTATTTTTGAAAAAAATCTTCCTCCATTTAAGCTTGCAAACACTTCTTCCGGGGTATGGAGTGGGTAGTGATAGTCCGCGAGGGCAGTATTCAGTCCTGTTGAAAAATCTGCACATACACGAATCTCATTAGATTTTTTCTTTACATAAACCGTGGGTGCTGCCCACTGGCTGTGTTGTACTTTTGATAAAATACCCATCTTTACCAGTCGGTCTAATTCAGCGTTTATTTTTTCAATCGAGGCGAAGGGTACTTTCCTTTCTTTTCTAAATACCGGCAGTACATTTTCTTTTAGACGGAATTTTGCAGTCATTTTAGTGCAGCATCCAAGACCGCCAAAAAAAACCTCTGGAAACGATTTTTTTAATTCTCGTTGTAGTTTTTCCGATTCTGTTGCGCGACTATTTATTTTTTTACAAAATGTATTTATCGGCAACTTCCATAAATCAAATGCCTGCATAAAATCTGAACCAAAAAGATTATTCGAATCCTTCAGTACCAGTAGTTTGAGTTTTTTAGTATTTCCCATTAGGGACACATTTGTGATTAATTCTCCTTCAAATGTAATTCTTTCACCAGTAACTGTGCTTGCCAGCCTGTTTGTTCTTGATAGAGTAGGTTTATTTAATCTCCTCCATGTATGTAAATTTATAATGGAAACGTCTGAACCAGAATCCAATTGCAATTTTATATTTTTATCCAGGATTTTCACCTGTACATATTTTCTTATGTTCATGCATTTTTCCTTCTTTGTCCTAGTGGCTTGAATCCGCATTTTATTTCCTCTGCCCGTTCTGCAGTGCGAACTTTTATGTCCAACTTTTTTGCATTTCATACAGGTTTTAAAACGGAATGGGCACTCATTGTACCAATGTGGATTACCACAGCGTGAACAAGGGCTTGGTGACAATTTATTTATTTTTTTACTGGTTTGGTTTGTCTTTGTTACATCAAAATTATTATTTCTTATTTTTCTATAAGGTTGAGCTTTTGTTTTTTGATGTACCTTTTTTATATGCGCAATGCCGGACAATTCAATGTCTTTTGAGTACTGTTTTACATTTACAAATCTTTGACAGTCCTCAGCCAACTTTTGCAGCGTAAGGCTTGGTTCATTCTCTAATTTATTTAGAACTCTACGCCTTATCTCCGTGTCATTTCCTGAGATTAAACCTTGTACAAAAATTAGACACTTGAAATTATTTGCACTTAATTCAGTTAGTTTAAAATCGTCACAATGCTTGTTCACTATCGATGCAAAAGTAGCGTAGTCTTCCTTGTCTTTCTTTACCAGGTTCATGCACTTCCATCGTTTGTGGAATAGTGTATTGATTTACTCCTCTCCAGGAGTTAGGCACAAGGCCAGTTTTTATCTTACTCCCACAAGTAAGATGTGACCCAAGGTCAGGTCGGGAAATAGTGTAGTTCTTGGACTAAACAGTTCTGTTAATAAACCAACCGCTTCTATGAAAGTTAGCTCGCTAGTTTTCCGAGGCAAAATGAAATCCACGAATTTCGTATGTTCTGTGGTATTTAGTTTTCTAAGAAGGAGGCGTAGCTTCTTCGCATCACTCCAACTACCGCAGTCAATTTTATATAGGTCTTCATATCTTCGGAAATATTCTTCAAATGTATTATTTTCCGTGTATGAGTAATTATCAATACTGTTCCAAATTGTGTTCTGCGAAAACGTGTCGTCTTTTTCATTTTTTTGGTCACTGCGCGATATTGTTTGTATCAGAAATTCCAATCTTTCATCATACTCCTTTTTGTGTAATAAAAGATTTTGGTTCTGTTCCAATAAAAACTTTTGAAATCTTTCCTCAGTTTGTTGTTGCTGGGAGATTTGGAATTTCGCTAGTTCGGCGATTATAGACTTAATATCTTCCATATTCAACCATTTAGTTTCTGATTTTATTTAGAAAATTAATATTTTCTCATTATCTTATGATTTTATAAGAGTTCTTTTCTTTAAATTAGCGTTTGCTAGGCGCCGTTTTAATTATGAAAAGATTATGAAACTTTTCCTTTTCTCTATATACGCGTATATTCACTTATTTTTTATTTTGAAAATTAATATTTTCTCGTTATTTAATGAATTTACAAGAAGTTCTTTTCTTTAAATTAGCGCTGGCAAGACGCTGAATTTTAGTTATGAAACGATTATGTAATGTTCTTTTCTTATACACGTTTTTAATTTTAACGAAGAGAAAAAAAAATCTGTTTCACAATTAATTCTTTCTGCATTTTAAAATATTTCAGTACAAGTCGGAAAAGAGAGAGAGAAAATAAAACTGACCTTTTTTTTATCGTGCGTCTTTTTGTTTATGGAGTATCGCACGTGTGATTCATTTCATGTTTTGTTTGAAGCACGTGGTATCGGTTTCATTTTTTTTTTTTTGTGTGTGTGCTCGTCAAAAAAAAAACTCGCTGTGACGTTCGTCTCAAAAAAACAATGCTCGCTTCCTTCGTGTTCGGTATTCTTTCTTTTTTTTTTTTTTGTTAGTTTTCCAAACCAGAGAAAAAAAACGCGCATTCAATTTCAGTTGTTTTTTTTTTTTTTTTTAAACTAGTTTTCCCAAACTAGAGGAACCGCGCACCTAATTTCAAGCTGTTTTTTTTTTTCGATAAGCAGTTTTCAAAATTAGAGCACAACATGTCCATTTCAGTTTTCTTTTTCTTAAAAGAAAACAATTTTCTCACACTTAAGAATTCAACGTGTTTTTTTGTTTCAGTTGAGTTCCCTTTTCTTCTCTCGACCGTTCAGCAAAAACCTTTGTTTTTCATGCGTGCGGCTTCCTGCGTTAACCGTGTGAGTGCATTTTCACGTGGTATTTTCAGTTTTTTTACCCAAGAGTTCGAATTTCTTTCGTCGCCATTTGTTGTGGACCTGGGTAAGGCCGAATGAATGACACAGGAACACATGGTTTAAATGAACAAAGGTATATATTATATAATAGAAAGAAAGAGATACAAGGAGATGGTGCTCTCAACCGCCATTGCCGGTTTGCCTGGGAAGAAGAGAACAAGTGTCACGTGCTTCCCGTATTTATAAGGTGGACGAGTCCATTAGTTCTCCGTAGGTAGGTACGGCACCATAACAGAAAGGAAAACAATTAAACACAGAAACAAATAAAAAAAACGGGAGATTACTTTTTCTGAAGACGTTCATTGATCTGAATGGAACCGGTTAAATCTCATGTTTTTTTTTTCTTCCTGTGCTTAATTGTTTAATATGTCTATATACCAGAAGAATACCCGTTCCAGGACGGGTAATATTAATTCCCTGAACACAACAGTTTTGCACCACCTACGAAGATTAAAATCAACATATAATGGTACTAAACCTTATGTCTAGAATCCTTTATATCCATTATATGATTTTGATTCTAGAAAATGTCTCAAATATAAGGCTTAAGCTTGAGGGGGTCTTAAAAAGAAATTGAAATTCAGGGAATCTTGTTTAATTGGTGTCTAATGACTATGGATCAAATTTAATGCAAATCTGAAATATTTGCATTTTCAAATGGGAGGTTGTGCCTATATTATGCCCCCTAAAAACCCTTAAAGAAACTGAAATTTTGGGAGTATTTATTAAGTTATGTATAATAAATTTCACAGAAATCGGAGGTATCTTAATTTTCATAAAGGGTTTACACCCTCTTTAAACCCTTTACATAAAAATAGATTAACCTAACAGCTATGTTTCAAAATTCATAATGATCAGTTAATTAGTTTAGGATTGAATCTTGTACATACAAAATTATAAACATATACACATACCTAACTTTATATAAATAGAAATATATGAATTATGTATTAAGCTGCTTGTTTGCGCGGGTAATATTACTAAACACATAATTTATTAAGATCGTGGGGGGGGGGGTAAACAAAAAATACCACAAAGTAAAAAATGAGATTCGGGCTAAATAAATCGTTGGTTTAGCAATATAAGCCACACAAACAATAGCATCAACAAAAAAAAAAACAGCTTAATACCTAACATATTTCCAATATTACAACCATAATATATATTGTAGGAGCGCGGACCTTAGCTTCGTAAGATATTGTGTCTTAGAGAATATGCTAAGATCCACGCTTACATTTAAGTTGTGTTAAAGACTCCATTTTGTAAAGACATGCGGACCACATCGTGAGAATTAAATCACGTTATATATTTGTGAAATGCTTAAACAGTGAAAAACAGGGAAAACATGAATGAAAGATGAGACATGCATATAGTTGAAGGAAGAATAAAACGTAGTTCAAAAGTAACACAAAATATTTATATATGTAAAAAATCTTACATGGTGGTAAAATATTAGTTTGAAATGTTCGTTGAAAATCAGTTCCGAGAATAGTAGTAAGCACGTGTGTGCGACCATGTTTGTATGTGTGTGTTGCATGCGATAAATAAGGTGTGTGTGTCACTCTGTGTCCATGTGTGTATTGCGTGATACAATATGTGTGTGTGACAGTGTGTGTGCGAAGGTAGAGTTGATACGTCGTTTAGGCATTTGTATAGATGTGTGTGCCTTTGTCAGCAATGTGTGGTTGTATGCATCTGTGTGTGCGTGTGAGTTGATAATTCGTGTGTGTGACAGTGGTTGTACGCCTGTGTGTGTGGTTGCATGCGTTGAAGAATGATATGAGAGTAGGTCTTTGTGCATGTTAGTAGTCAGCCGGGGCGCCCCTCACCCAAAGGCGAGGAGAGGCCGAACGTGCCAGACAGTTTGGCTCTGGGTGATTCTTTTTATATTGCAAGCAACCCATGTGATCAACATTTTTGGCTTTTTGCGCCTTTTTGTTAGACTTAGTTTGAGTATTTTGTTGTTGTTGAAGTGAATTTCGGTTTTTCTGTTTATGCCGATGATAAAATATTAGAATGTCAATCCCATAATATATATATATATATATATATATATATATATATATATATATATATATATATATATATATAGAGAGAGAGAGAGAGAGAGAGAGAGAGAGAGAGAGGGGGGTCATATGCAAGAAATGGAAACCAGTGTTCTTTTGGAGGAGCTGGATGTTCCTATTTACTTACCTCCACACAAGGACAGAGTTCGACACAAGGTTGGTTTTTAATGTGGGTAAAATCCAGCTCCAAACTCTAGAATGGGACAAAAGAATTTCTCCTTCACTGACTGAGGACAGAAAAGATGAAGTATAGTATCAGAACAAATACTACACTTTTCCCCTAGTCAAAAAGCCAAGAACTGCCTCTCAGGCATGTGTACACAGTGTGATGATGTATGGAAGTGAAAGTTGGCAATGTGAGAAGATCTTAGGCAGCACCGGTGCACCGCTTGGCAGTTCCATTGCTCCTATATATTTATGTGTTCAATATACAAGCATGCCGATGGAAACAAAGTAACAATATGGAGACAACATAGAATTCAATAAACAACTTATTATTCAGGAAAATTGAGTTCACGAGAATATGTTCAACAAAGTCTGAGTAGAAAGATATGTACGTATGTGTGTATGTGTGCGTCAGTAGAGAAAGGTCTTACGTACCAGCATAGCGTGCTTGTGTGCGTGAGCGCACATTGTGTTTGATGTATTTGTCAAAGCCGCCGTCAGACCAAGACTGTTTGTGGGGTGTGTCTGCTGAGGCCAATTTGAAGAAGAGAGAGTGAATTTTTTCCAGTACCTCTCTTTTTATAGTCACAATAGTAATGCCACGTGACGTTTCCAAAGGGCAGACAACTCGAGTCGAGAAACAACAGAAACAAAAGTGTGTGAGTAATTGTGTTTTAGAAAAGGAATTAATACTACCCATGCATGCAATGATACGGCAGATGTGTAATGTGAGTCTTAAAGACAGGCTTAAATCTGATGACCTCAGTATTAAATCTGATGACCTGGTAGTATAGGGAGATGTGTGCAGAACAGGAGACTGGGTTGGTAGAGAAAGAATGGATGAGAGTCCTTGGATTAGTAGACGTAGAACAGTTGAGGTAGCAGGGTCATTCATAGAGGAAATGCCTAGGAAAACATGGAGGAAGTGATAAGAATGGACTTGAGAGAAAAGGTGATAAATAAAGACCTGGCCAGAAATAGGTTAGTCTAGAAGAAAATTCCTAAAAGCCATCCAACGCATGGCAGCATGTAAAACGGAGGTTAAACCGAATATGATCATTTTGAGATTTCCCGCTGGTTACCGATTCCTCCAAGTAAAAGGGTTAGGATAAAAGGCGGTTGTTGAAACGTTATAAACAATCAAGATGAGGCTAACTGTTTAAAACATGCAAACGGATGTAAATAAAATATTGTTGGATCTGTTTCATTGGTCATCTAGTTTATACGCGGTCGGTGTCCACTCGAGCAGCTGTTCAAGGGCGTAGTAGACGTCACGTGACATCAGAGTGGACTTGACCTCCTAGCAACAGGGCGAAGGAGTGGGAAAAAAGTTTTGTTTTTTTTCTTATACGATTGTCAACTGTTAAATACAACAGCACAACAACTGACACCAAGTTGACCTTAAGTTTTATTAATTTTTTTTCATTTTTTTTTTCTTTTATTTATGTTGTTTTTATTCAAAGTGTTTATGTAAAAGTCATCAAACAAAGCTAACAATCACTAAACAATCAAAAATACGCTCACAAAAAAACAAAAAAAACAGAAAAGTCATAAAAAGTTTTACAAAAATTAATAAAAAAGGGTCGGAGAAAAACAGTTAAAAAAAAAAAAAAAAACAAGTGAAAAAGATTAGGGTATACGTATATGTCCCTATTTTGTTGCCTCCCTACGAGGGTAGGTCGGTTGTTTTTAATGTGGGGAAAATCCAGCTCCCCAAAAAGGGGGACTCTGGATTGAGACAAAAATAAAAACTGCCTCGGTCGAAAAGGATTTCTCCTTCACTGACCGAGGAACAGATAAAGCGTGGTATCAGAACAGATACTACACTTTGCTCCTAAAGGCCAAGGAAACTGTCATTGGCGCTTTTGATTTAATATTATTCGACTCGAAAAACAAAATCTCAAAAATAAAAATGAAAAGTCACAAAAAGTTTTTTAAAAAAAAGTCAGAGAAAAACAGTTTAAAAAAGGACAAGTGAAAAAGACTAGAAGGGGATACTGAGAGTATGCATATGTGTCTGGCATTTCTGATTTATATATCATTAGACTGGCCTAGTGGCATGCAGAGGTCTGGTGATGCCCGGGTGATGCCTTAGGACCACCTTCTTAATTGTATGCCCTAAAGAGTCAAGTATAAGTCCTAGTACTGAGAAATATCGAAAAAGGGAGATAGTTTATGTAAGATTGGATGTCTCTCTGCCCCGATTTTGAATTTGCAGCGATTATAAAATCAGTGTAAACTGTAAACATTGAAAACATATCATATTTATTAGCCGGAATGGGTTAGGGGCTAGGGTTAGGGGTTAGGGTTAGGGTTTTACGAAAATTGAGCTGAATTTAAACTTACAATCAAATCCAAATAGATGACTAGTTTAAAGAAATCACAAACTTAGTATTACTTACTTGTTTCGGCTTGCACCTTTCAGGTTGAGCCTGCCTATTGCGTTTGGTTGAGCGTCAGGTCCACAGATAAGCTGAGCCACTCCTTCTTCCACCGTGTACTTGAAGGCCAATGAGGGAAGTGAGATCAGCCTTGACTGTGTCTAACCAAGTCTTCAGCTGCCTACCATGGCGACGGTGCCAATGATGAAAGGGTTAAGGATTGAGAACATTCCTGAGCATAGTTGCGCCAGGACGTCTGCAAACATGCCCGAACCATCGCAGGTGGTTTCGTTTCAGAACCCTTAAATAGGTTGAATGTTGCACCGCAAATGCACAAGCTTAGTATGGAGTTAAAGCAGCCAGTTCAGGAGAGCTGGAGAACCGTGCAAGATTTGAGGTTATTTCATTTTTTTTATTTATTACTTTTGTTTATCCAAAATAGTCAAATTGTGATGTTTCTCTTCAACTCTGGTAGTTTCAGTTTCCTTGGTGCCGTGTACTGTTCCTACTGTTCTATTTCTGTTCAATTGTGATTGGTCAGCATTCTCCAGTGCCATACTTTGTATAATGTCTATCTTCTCTTTGATTCTAATTTCCCTTAGCCTTTCCTCCAATTTTTTTTTTGGGGGGGGGGGGGGCGGCTGTTCCTAGTGCTCCTACTATTATTGTTATTTTATTTCCATGTCCCATAGGATTTTATGCTTTTCACTTTTCAATACTGATTCCAGGTTTATACTTGTAGCATTTGTCTGAATGTTCAAAGTGCATTTATTTGCATAGTTCCCATTAGACCACCTCTTCAACCCTGTCATGTGTTCTTGTATTCCTTTTGGACTAGTTTTCTGCATTCACTTATGATGTAGTTTACCATTTCGTCTCTTTGTCCAAAGGATCTACATTTACTGTTTTCCAGGGTTTTGTCTATCTTGGCTTTTATATATTTCATTTTGATTGCGTTGTTTTGTATGACTGTTCCTTTCTTCAAGAGTCCATTGCATAGCTATGTCCATGTGTTTTCGTGCATCTTTGGTCAGTCTTATAAATTGTTCATGTAGATGCTGCTCTTCATAATTACCTTTTCTTGCCTTTTTGTTTCCAGTTTTGCTGCTCTTTTTATTGTTTATTTTAGTGGTGCTTGGTGCAGTAGTAATCAGCCTTTCTTTAATTTGGATTATATACATACTTTATTTACTTCTTTTATCGTATAATCCACACAGTATTTTTTTTTTATATATTACCAGTCCTCTTTCCACTTCTGTGCTTTTAGCTAGTCGGTCAATATCATTCTTCAGGTACTATGCATCAAGCATCGTCATTAGTTTCCTAGTTCTTTGGTCCAGGTGCCTGAGTTTTTCTTTTGTCCACCCTATGAAGGGTTCAGAGTATTTCATTAGGTATTTCTTTCTTTTATGGTGTTTCTACTACATAATTTTGTTTCAAGGAGTTCTCCAGTATTCTATTTTGAGCTTTTCTTTCGTTTCTGTTGATTTGATGTCGCCAGAAGTTTCAAGTATTTATAAGTATCACCCTCACTGCTTCTCATTTGGACAGCTTTTTGTCTTCTGCTTTTTTTAGTTTTCCCTTTTTTATCTCCAATAGTGCAAACTTTTCCATTCAGAATTCCATTTAGATGTCCATGCTGAAGATTAGTTTTCTAGTTATTTGGTCCAGCTGCCTGAGCTTTCTCTTGTCTAGCTTATGAAAGGTTCAGAATATCTTAGTAGTGACACTGCCCAGGTATTTATTCCTCTTAATTTGGTTTTATTATATAATTTAGTTTCAAAGAGTTTTATTCTTTATTCCCAGATATTCTCTGTTAGTTTACTCGTTACATAAATCAAGTCATGGACACACGTCCGTTTGTTCAAACTGCCATCTTTGTTTTACAGCAGCAGCAACAACAACAAGCAAGGGAGATCACTCTTAAAACTTATCACAAAGGAATAGAACTCTTATGTCTCAATACAAAGGAAGATAACTTAACATTCTCTTTCAGTCATCTTTTGGATTTCTATTGATTTGATGGCGTCCACTTCAAGAAATCCCAAATATTTATAGGTATCGTGTTTGCCAAATGCTCTCATCACCTTTTGGTTGAGCAGTTATATGCCTTCTGCTGTTTCAAGTTTTCCCTTTTTTATCTCTCGTAGTGCACACTTTTTCATTCTAAATTCCATTGTAATGATCTAACTAGATATTGATTAGATTTTCTGACGATTGTGCAGATTAACAAGAAAAAGGGGGTAAAAAACAAATACTCAACCAATTCCTAAAATTTCAATTTCTTTGGGTATTTTAAAAGGGTGATGGTGGTGGTGGTGGTGGTGGTGGTGGTGGTGTGGGAGTATAAAGGAGGTACAACTACCCCTTACTTTGAAAATTTAAATATTCCTGATTTGCATAAAAATGAACCATAGATATTAGACACCAATCTCTGGCACTTATTGAAGATTTCACATGCCACACTTTTTTCATGAAACCGCCATGAGACAGGTATACTAGCTATATACAATAGAGAGTTTGTGTCTGCATGTCTGTAACTAAAACTATGTCATAGTTCTCAAATATATATATATATATATATATATATATATATATATATATATATATATGCTTGCCTTCTATTTCTGATCTTTTGTAAAAGGAGCTGAAGATGAGACAGATTGGAATTAAAATGTAAAAAAATAAGAAAAGAAAAAAATCCTAATCGTCTTAGAAACGATCGTACGCCTAATCACTGGTGATGATGAATTATTGGAACTGAAATCAATAATCTCATAAACGTTACTATTGAGACATAAATTATTTCAAAAGAAATACTAATTTTGACGTATTTGCTTAAAAAAGGTTTAGATATAACACTGATCTGTCATTATATATAAATATTTACTAGCAAATACATGCTCCCTCCAGTCGCATATTTTTGCTCGCCTGGTAGAATGATATCCTGGTGAACGAACATTTACTCTATTGATCCCCAAAGGAGGAGGTAATGACTGAGAGGATGGTATCATGACGAACACTACCCACCCCTCATGATAACAGAACAGATACTATAATACCCTCCTCCCACAATGGAGGATGTTATACCTAGGAGGCTTACCCTCAACCTCTTTAAAAAGAAGGAGGTCATTCCTGGGAGGACGGTCTTAGAACAACAGGACCGATACTACACAACCCGCGCCCATTAAAAAGATAATAGGTTAAATCAGTGTTTTTTTTTTAGTTCATTTAAAATTACCTAGTCATAAAAACATTATATTTTAGGGTTCCTTTGACTCTTTTATTAGAAACTGTTTCTAAAATAATTATGCAAATTCAGAATATCTATAGTTATTCGTGGGTGTTGGCAGATTACTATATATGCAGTATTTCAAAATATTATGCTGTATCATAGAAGGGCTTGTTTTTTTTACCTTTAGTTCAGCCCAAACAAGGCAAGTTGCCACTGTAGACATAAGGGGCTACTGAGAATTAGGGTGAAAGTTTAAAGGGTCATCTTAAATTGGGAGCGGTGTAGCGAGATGCTTGTTCACATTAGTTTTAAATTTCTGCATGTCAGTACAGTCGGGGAAATAGGGAGCAGGGAGGGAGTCCCAAAGGCCGACAGTTCAATGAAAGAAGCTATTGGAGTAGAAGGCTCTCCAGCATCTGGGGACCTTCACAGTGAATGGATGGGACTTAGCTGATTGTCGGGTTGGTCTAGTGTGCTTAAGTCGAGGGGCACTAGAACAGCAAGTTCATCGGAGCACAATCCATTGAAGTACTTGTAAAAAAAGCACAAGGATGCAACATTGCAGCGATGAGACAGGGGCTGGAGCTTGGTGCATAGTGAGGGACCTATTAGATTAGAGACTCTTTTTTGGACCCTGTCTAAGAGGGAGAGACTAGTGGATGGTGCACCAGCCCAGATGTGAAAACAATACTCCATGCATGGGTGGATGGTGGCTTTGTAGAGATATAGGATACTGTCAGGTGTGAGAAGTTTTCTAGCATGGTAGAGGGAGCCAACCTTCTTTGCGGCAGCCTTGGCAATGTCTTCAATGTATTTGTTCCAATTCATGTTACCTGTGAAGGTTAGGCCGAGGAGTTTGAATGATGAACTCTCAGGTAGGGTGTTATTTGCCACGACAATCAGTGGTTGAAATGGTTCCTTGTAGCTATTGAAGAGAAAAGAGCTTTGTCTTCCCGGCATTAAAAGTTACCAACCATTTATGACTCCAATCCACTACAGCCTGGAGGTCATTTTCATTGGTCGCCAAACTGCAAAACGGATTGGTCCACAGTCGATGAGAGTAAGAAAGTGGTTTCCATTATAATGGGTGATATCCATTCCCACCCTTTGCCATGCGTCACTTGCTTCCAGTCGTCCTTTTTGCCACTGGTGCTGGTCAATTGACTGACACATTTAACAGTGCTTAATGACTTGTTTCACCTCTGATTTTGCCACAGCTGGATTTACGCGCCTCACAAAATATAGAGTCCTCTTGACGCCTGGATGTCCGCTCTGTCTGTGGATGTTTTCTATCTGCTGCTTGCTCATCGTGCTCACTGTAGCAGCGCATGTTTGCTGAGCAAGCTCGGCACCCACCTTTATTGCATCGTACCATTTGCGAGGCACTCGTGTCAGTTGGTCAGCAAGGTTGCAGTATGACGGGACCAATGTTATGCTGACTACCAGGCCATACTCGCAGACCAGACTCTTTAATGTGTTTAACCTTCGTCTTATCAACATCTCACTTGCTGCCTTAGTGAGTATTCTTGCTTTCCCAGTCAGCGTGTCGGACATCCAGTGATAGACGCAAAGGGAGTCAGTATGCAAGTGCAACCTTTTTGCTTGCCACTGTAGTGCTAGGTTAACGCTCTTCATCACAGCATCTAACTCAGCAAGATTGATGTGCTGGCCGGTGTTTGCAGACCGCAACCAACAGGCATCCTCCAACATGGCTCCATCCTTCTCCAACAGGACTTCCAATGCTAGTGAACTAGCGTCAACCCATACATTCATTTCTTCTCCATTGACACACCACTCTCCTCGAGCCGGATCCTCATGCGTCGTTCTCTCAACACTTTCTGCAATCATTCGGGTGAGGAGGGCATCGCTTGTTTGATCATCCCACTCTTTGGCCACTGCATTCGCCCTGCATTTTATTACACTCACTGCCACACGCAGCCAACCACACACTGGCAGGTGTCCCACAAGTTTTCCGAACAAGGAAAAAATGGTCCTTCTTGTGAGAACTTCAGGGATGCCGGAAATCACATTTCCTCGTCTCCATCGCAGGCCAAGTATGCGTGCTCCGTCTCTAAGCCGCTCTGGGTCTTTGCACGTTAGGCCAAACTCTGACAATTTTGTGCGCATGTGCATTGCCGACTTGACATTTTCATTGATGTAAATGTCGTCAAGGTACGCCGATGTTGCCTTTTCGACGGTCTCTTCCTGGGATAACACAGCACTCACGATGGTCTTCATGATCTGCGGTGCCACATTCAACCCAAAACCAAGTCTGGTTAGGCAGTATCTCTTGCCGCGAAATACCACCGTCTGGAATGGCCATGAAGTTTTGTCGACCCTCACCTGCAGATAGGCCTTCCTCAGATCGAGCAATGATACATTCGATCCTTCTTGGCGCCATTCCCGTAACTTGCTTGCACATACATCGGCATCAGCCGTGTAAGCCTCAATATATTGATTGAGCTCACGGTAGTCCATGACTGGTCGCACCTTTGATTTGTTATGTTGTACCACTGCCATTAAAGGGATAAGACCTTTTGGAGGTCCAAGCTCTTGGTTGGGGTACGGGATCAATCAGCCATCTTTGATCCAGGCGTCAAGCTCTTGTTCATATTCGGCTCTAACGTTCGCAGCCACGGGGTATTCTGTGACGCCATTCCGTAACTTGATTGGTACTTTATCGTCCGTCCATTTCCACGACGCAGTCCAGATCTTTCGGCGTTGATCAAACTCTACTTTGAAGTCTGGTCGATCAATACAAAGTACGGCACACACCGGTGTCTTAGGGAATTTCACAGTCCCCGCTGGTGTAATGAGAACACCACCAAGTGTCTTAATAGCGTCATATCCGAGCAGTAGGTCGAAACCCAGTATGTCTTTCTGTGTAACTAGGACATTTACCTCAGCGGATACACCAGAGTCTGTACAAATCTTTACCAATGCTACTCCACAGCATGTCTGTGTCTCGCCATTTATTGTGGTTATTTTAATGCTCCTCTTGCTCCAGTTGCGGCATAACCTTGCACTCACTATAGTACGGGAGCAGCCTGAATCAAGAAGCGCTGAGCAAGGCGTTTGGTTGACATGTACTCTGATGATTGGTTGCACCTCGTTTACATCTTGTCTGAGGAGCAGAGCAGCGCTGACATCTTGTCCCCTGACTCGTTTCCCGAACAGCTTGAGGCCATGTGTCCGATCCCGCCACACTAGAAGCACATTATGCGCCCCAGTCTTCTATCCAAGCGATTCTTTGCAATGTGACCACTTCGCCCACAACGGAAACAATTTACATTGGCATACAGGTCCGTTCTAGTCTCTCCCTCCTTGACAAGGTCCAAAAAAGAATCGCCAACCTAATAGGTCCCTCACTGTCAACCAAGCTCCAGCCTCTGTCCCATCACCGCAATGTAGTATCCTTGTGCTTGTTTTACAAATACTTCAATGGATTATGCTCCGATGAACTGGCTACTCTGGTGACCCCTCGACGTAAATTCACTAGACTAACTCGACAATCAACTAAATCTCATTCATTCACTGTGGAGGTCCCCAGATGTCGGAGAGTCTTCTACTAAAATAGCTTCTTTCCTCGTGTTGCTGGCCTTTGGAACTCCCTCCCTGCCCCCTGTTTCCCCGACAGTACAGACATGCAGAAGTTTAAAACTAATGTAAACAGACATCTCGCTGCGCAGATCCCAATCTAGGTTGACTGCCCCCTACCCTCTCTCCTCTTCTTTTTTCTCAGTAGCCCCTTACGTCCTGCCTTGTTTGGGGTGAACTATGTTAAAAAAAAAAAATTTTTTTTTTTAAAATTTTAAGCACTCTCTGGGCCGACTGCGTGGCCATTACGACATGCTCATCAAGTTCCGTTTCATCCCTGATGATAGCACGGGCACGCTCAAGTAGCTGTTCTATCGGTGTCGCTTCTATGCTTACAGATGCCCTCAAGAGTTGCTTTACTCGAACAGGGAGTCCGGCCACAAATGCGTACACGAAAGTCTGTTCAGGTAACCCTCCAAACAGAACCGCCAGCTTTTTAATGCAGCAAAGAAGACATCAACTGTTTCGTCTGCCAGTAGTTTCCGGGTAGTAAACCGTTTGTATGCTGTGCAGGGGTCTATCGCAAAAGCTTTGTAGAGCGCAGCCTTCGTCTGCTCAACATTGGCCTTATCATTCTCGCTTAGTTGCTGGTAAACATCTAGAGCGCCTCCCGTTAGTCGAAGGGGAATGATCAATTCAACCCGCTTGACCCCACATAAACGACAGGTTAGGTCCACTCTCTCAACCCAATCCACCACAGACGTAGATCCGTCAAACTCAGGGATGAGTTTATGGTCGAACTTAGCATCCGCCATTATGTCACAAATAAACAGCACACACGTTTTTCCTTCTTTCAACCGTATTATCCAAACGTATGCAAACTTCGAGTTTTTTTTTAGCGTTCTTTGCTGCACCTGATTTGCATAATGCAACCCCAAAAGACACCACCTTTCATTTACCCTTTTTTGCCGCACCTGATTTGCATAATGCAACCTTCACTTTCTTTCCCTCCGGACCCGCGTGATGGCTGCTACAATATATATATATATATATATATATATATATATATATATATATATATAGAGAGAGAGAGAGAGAGAGAGAGAGAGAGAGAGAGAGAGAGAGAGAGAGAGATAGATAGATAGATAGATAGATAGATAGATAGATAGATAGATAGATATATGATTATCATATGACTATCATATTTCCAAATATGATCTAAGGTTAAGATCGGATTCTAACTCTGCCTGATGAGATCTCAGTTTATAATAGCTGTTGATCGATAACATCGACATGCCAGTGTCGCAGATTTTTTACATATCTGTGTAAATAAAAATAATCACATATAAAAGCTCTATTTGATATTGAGCACTTTTTATAAACCCGGTTGAAATTCTTTGGATTACTACCCTGTGGATGTTTTACTTGGATTATTATTATTATTATTATTATTATTATATATATATATATATATATATATATATATATATATATATATATATATATATATATATATATATATATATGACAAATAAAAGGACAGTATGAGTTAAAATGGGAAAGCGAAAAAAGCTCGTTTTTTTTCCGCTTTAAAAACCCATGCAACAGCTGGGAGAAACGCTTTTTTCCATTTTTACTTTATATAGGTAATTTTCTTTAGGAATGAAACATGAACGTTTTTGTATAGCTTATTTGCCATAAATATTTGCATACTACTTACTATATACATATATATATATATATTACCAAAATAAATCTAAAAAAAAAAATGTGTTTGGTGTCGCTAAAACGAATCTACTTTTTGACATCACAGCAGGCGATCTCAGAAGTTGTCAAATCTGGTGTCGCTAATCAAACAATACAATATTTATTCAGCAAAATAAACAAAATAGAATTTGTTTGTTAACAAAAGACGGGTCAGAGAGAGAGATGGTGAGTAAGAGAAAGGGAGAAAGAAAGAAAGAAAGAAAGAAAGAAAGAAAGAGAAAGAAAAAGAAAGAAAAAGAGAGATTATTTAATACAGTTCATTTTGTAAACTGTTTATGTCAGCAAGATAAGGTGATAATTAAAAATTAAAAAATATTATTTTTTTATAAAAAAAAATACTAGCTGGCTTTTCCGGCTCGCTATCGCTTCGAAAGGTAAGAGTGGACCTGGGAGTAGTGGCAAGTTCCCGAATTGGAGCCATCACCACTGGATACACTTTTTTGTGTCATTGCTAGGGTTGGGAAATACTAACTAAGAGTCCTGACCCCCACACTCCCCACAGCTCCCTATATTGGGGACTCACCATGCAGGTTTAATTTTTTTTTTTACTAAGTCACCAATTATCAAATTAAAAGCCACTCGAGGATAAGGGTTAAACAGATAGATAGATTGACAGTTGAATAATGAAGAATACTATGAGAGGATTGAAAATAATGAATTCAATAAATAAAATTGGATGATTTATGATGTTTATGACAAGTGTTTATTGTCATTAGATTTGAAGGTAACCATGCTGTATCCCTTAGAGAAGCAATCTTGTTGCCAGAAACTTTACATTCGGTCGAGTAGTTTTGGAGCCTATTAGTGAACAACGAGCAAACAGACAGGCAAAAAGTGCTCAATTATAATGCAGATTCTAACTGAGGTAGAATTTGAGTCGATCACTCTGTTAACGGAAACCATCTTAGATTTTCTCCGACAAGAATTCTAGAAATGGGGCATTGCCTGTTCCCGCCAATTCTTTCATTAGTGACTCATTGCCGATACACATGTAACGCTTTACCTCTACGTTGGCGTAGGCGGCAGGAAATAGGCCCCTAAGTGAAAATATACCCTGCGGGAGAAAATTATCTAAGAAAAATATCCCCCTTCCCCTCCTGTAACCGGTTCCTGGCTGAATTTAATGACTGCGTGATCTCAGAGTACTTAGTCGTTTAATGAATGGTGGAAATAAATATACAGTTCGTCTTTAAGCTGTGTAATATCAGCATTTTTTTTAATGCCTGGTGGGTTAGGGTTTTCTTTTTCCAAAAGGATATTTAGCTTCGGCAGATATTTTCTTCAGAGATTTGATTTCTCGGATTCACTGGTGTGTCTGATGCAATATGCATATGGAAATTTAACTAGCCTCCTCCCAACACAGAGTCACACATGCAATCGTATATAATTATGTTTTAGAGGGTACTAGCAGGGCTACCCGGCATTGCTCGGCGCCAGAAAAACATAAAATAGAAGAAAAATCGCGTGTGTAACATCTTTATAGTCAAACTTCTATTTCTCTCCCTCTCTCTATAGCCGTCTCTTTATCTTTCTACCTTTCTCTTTCCTGGTCGCCCCATTTCACCGCTACTTACTCATTTTGCCTTTCGCGAAAGCTGTTTCTTCCCCACAATTCCTCTTCCGTTGTCCAGAGCAAAAGTATGACATATTTCTATAAAAAGTACCACCTCTGTCTGCGCCTTCTATACAGGTACTTATCGCCGCTCCGGTGCGCATACTATATACGTACGTATCGCAGCCTTAGTATATAATTATGTTTTAGAGGGAATGACATAGAAGATGCTTGTAAACATTATATATCGTGTGAGCGGCAGAGCAATCACCCTCCACACTGATGATTCAGGGTAAAAAAAAAGGATGAAACACATGTGTCTGTGGATAAGAATTTAATCATATATATATATATATATATATATATAGTAAGTTATGAAAATATATTTATGGCAATTAAGCTACACAGAGGCTTCCGTGTTTCATCCCCGGAGGGAATCGTCAGGCTAAAATGCATGGAGTTAGTTTTGCCGGGTGTTTTTATATACACATTTTATATGATCCCCGTTTAATATGTCACGTTCAAGTTAAGGTCCCCTGTTTTTGTTTCACTGTTAGAAACTTGAATCCCCTTTTTTTATTTGTAAATTTGCCAGCGGTGTCGGATCATGCAAGTGCTAAGTCTGCGATATTTTGGATTTAGTTAGTATCCTTAGGAATTTAAACTGCTTTTTTTCTTCTTTGTTTAAAATGACTAAAAGCTTCTTTAGGCTATATATATATATATATATATATATATATATATATATATATATATATATATATATATATATATATATATATATATATATATATATATACATATAGTAATCTATGAAAATTTATTAGGGCCGGGGGAATCTTCAGGCTAAAATGCATTTATTATGAAAGACATTTTAGCCTGAAGATTCCCCCCCAGGGATGAAACGCAGGAGCCTCTGTGTAGCTAAATTGCCATAAATATATTTTCGTAGCTTACTACCTTACGTATCGAGCACTGTCGAAGTAAATACTGAAAATTGATACATAAAAAATTATATCTCCTTATAAAATTTTATGTGGATACATGAAATACTTATACATATATATATATATATATATATATATATATATATATATATATGAGTTATGTATTTTTGTTATTGGTTTTATTTGCGATAGTAGCGTTCAGTTGTCTTTCTGTTTCTCACTTCCTAAGTGATAAAGATAATGCAGAAAATTACATTTTTAGTCACCCTTAACTTTATAGGACGCATATTTGATATATATATATATATATATATATATATATATATATATAAGGCTGCCGCAAAGAAGGTTGGCTCCCTCTATCGTGCTAGTAAACTCCTCACACCTGACATTATCCTGTATCTCTACAAAGCCACCATTCGCCCATGCATGGAGTATTGTTGTCACATCTGGGCTGGTGCATCATCTACTAGTCTCTCCCTCCTTGACAAGGTCCAAAAAAGAGTCGCCAACCTAATAGGTCCCTCACTGTCAACCAAGCTTCAGCCTCTGTTCCATCGCCGCAATGTGGCATCCTTGTGCTTGTTTTACAAATACTTCAATGGATTATGCTCCGATGAATTGGCTACTCTGGTGCCCCTCGACGTAAATTCCCTAGACTAACTCGACAATCAACTAAATCTCATTCATTCACTGTGGAGGTCCCCAGATGCCGGAGAGCCTTCTACTCAAATAGCTTCTTTCCTCGTACTGCTGGCCTCTGGAACTCTCTCCCTACCCCCTGTTTCCCCGACAGAACAGACATGCAGAAGTTTAAAACTAATGTAAACAGACATCTCGCTGCGCAGATCCCAGGTTAGGTTGACCCCCCCCCTTCTTTCTCCCCTTTTCTTTTCTCAGTAGCCCCTTACGTCTACAGTGGCGGCTTGCCTTGTTTGGAGTGAACTATGTTAAAAAAAAAAAAAATTTTAAATATATATATATATATATTAATTTTATACGTACATTAAAGTAATCCATGGACGCATCTTTCTGGCTATCAGCCGTCATCAGTATGTCTAACTTGGAGAAGAATCGAACCTTTGATATCATTGACGATAGTCTAGATTTTTACCACCGGACCATGACGCCTTGACCTGAAAATATGTATGATTTTAATCACCTACATATTTAAGTTATGTATTTTTATAATTATGTACGTATAAAATTAAGAAAAAGATATATATCACCGAAAAATGCGTCGTCTAAAGTCAAGGACGACTAAAAATGCAATCTTCTCCATTACTCTTTATTACTTAGGAAGTGGAAATCAGAAAGACAACAAGCTGACAGCTATTATCACCAATAAAAAATCAATTGCAAAAGGACATAACTTAAATATTTAGGTGATAAAAATCGTACATATTTGCGAGCAAGGCGTCATGATATTGAAGGTTCGATCCTTGTCCAAGTTAGCCATGCTAATTTCCTGTGTGGACTTTGCTTTGTGCTCATCCTATTCATTTACGTGTATTTCGTCTATTGTATTCTGTTACCTGAAATCAAAAGGGCCAACATTCGCAGGATGCCGACTGGGTTTCGTATGTCGGCTATCAAAAGTGTCCCTACCGAACATGGCGCTCAGATCTTTCTTCTGAGCCCCGCGACTTTTATATTGTTTTAGTGTCATTTTTTCATAGTTTAGTTGGTGTATGTGGCAACACCAGGCCCAGGCTTATTTTACCTGTCACATGGATAGTGTTTATCTATCCCATATGTAGAAGTAACAGTGCACAATCACACACATTGTATGTATTAGATGTTTACAATAACGAATGTTGATCGGTATTTGTTTCAATGGCCTATAACTCGGAAACCAAGCGTTTCCAGACATATCGGTATGAGAACGTTTCATTATTTACACATATAGAACATAGTCTCGAAGTTATGCCATCGATTTTCAAAATACCCTGTATAAAAAAATATAAGTAATGAATAAATAAAATGAAATAATTTTTAAAAAAAGCAGAATAATCAAGTTAATGGCCTCATGAGATCTATGATCGAAATATGATTGCATTTGTGTAACTATTCACCATATTATTATTATATGCACTCACTAGGAGTTCTCACGCCAGTGGTGTTCCCTAGAGTGTGAGTGACAGCAAGCCTCCCTAGAGTTCCACTAGTCTCCACCTTTTCTCGATCACCACCGCAAATGACCTTGTGGTATCGCAACAACCGCTTACCATTGATTTCTTGTTGGTAACGACCATTGGTCTCCACTGGGATTTGGGTCGCAATAAGCCTCCCTAAAGTCCCAGCACTCTCTACACTCTTCCAGTGGAGGTCTGGTTAGTGCTGTCCCTCCTCGGTCTTCTCATCCATCTTTGACCTTCTACGATTATTTTCTGTGATGTCAGCCGAGGTCGGTGCTATCTTTTTGTTGGGAGAGGGGGGGTACAGCTTATGACGTTTCTTGCAGCTGCTGTTCCTTGGTTCGTGACATGGTGTTCTTCCTGTGGTTTTGTTTTCTTCCTGTTGTAAAAATATGGAACTTTCCGCGAATTTGCCTGTCATCCTGGCGTGTCATTCCAATTTCATCATCATCATCATCATCATCATCATCAGCAGCAGCAGCAGCAGCAGCAGCAGCAACAGCAGCAAATATATGTTCCCTCCGGTCGCATATTTTTGCTAGTTGTTTTATTTAATTGCTCAGTAAAATGTGTTTGTTTTTTTGTTTTTTTACAAAAAAAAAGAAACAAAATCATCCCATCCTTTATTTTAATAAATAAAACATGAAATAATGATAACAGTTTTGAAACAAAATTTATCCTTTACGGCGTAAAATGTAAAACAAAAAATCCTAAACTCACTCAAGGTCGTAAAAAGATAATAATCTTTGAAGTTTTTCAAATCGAAATAAAAAGTTGTACCTAAAATAAATTAAACAATTAAAAAAATAAAATACAGTTTTTTAATTGTTCAGTAAAAAATGTTTTTCTTACAAAAATAAATAGTAATTTTTTAATCAATTGTTTTTTAAATTAAATAATTTGAGTCAATAAATTTGTGCTTGAAAACATAATTTCTAATAATATTAAAAACAAAACAAACCCCAAAACGTTTTAATAAAAAAATCAAAGTAAATATATCATTTTTGAGCAACTCGTACGATAAATCTCAGAGAATGCTTTGTTTGCATATTATTAATCAAATAACGCGGTCCTGTCTTGTGTCCCTCTCTCTCTCTCTCTCTCTCTCTCTCTCTCTCTCTCTCTCTCTCTCTCTTTCTCTCTCTCTCTTTTTCTATCTATCTTTTTCTCTCTCTCTCTCTCTCTCTCTTTCTCTCTCTTTCTCTCTCTCTTTCTGTTTCTGTTCCATCATATTAATCAACTAACGCGTGTCCATCTCTCTCTCTCTCTCTCTCTCTCTCTCTCTCTCTCTCTCGAAATAGAACTTACTGTGCGTTCGAAATAGAACAGTATACTTAATAATCAGAGGGCGGGTAAGACATATACTACATTAAACCCCCCCTCAAAAAAGTAGGAGATATTACCTGGGAGGATAGTATAATGGCTACAGAACAGATACTACACTACCTCCACACCTCTGAAAAAAGGAGGAGGTAATGCCTGTGAAGATGGTATCATGACAACAGAACAGATATTACACTACCTCCACACCTCTCAAAAAAGCAGGAGGTAATGCCTGGGAGGATTGTATCATGACAACAGAACAGATACTACACTACACCATGCCCCTGAATTGAGCATCTAAAGGTAGTACATTAGTCTGAAATAGTATATATTATACTATTTCAGAATAAGTACAATAGTCTTAAATAGTATAGTTTTGGCTTCAGACAGACAGACAGATACATAATCTCCATTATTAATAGATTATTATTATTATTATTATTATTATTATTATTATTATTATTATTATTATTATTATTATTATTATTATTATTATTTACTCACTGGGAGTTTTCACATGAGTAATTACCAGTGATTTCTCACTGGCAATAACAAGTGGTGTACCCTGGAGTCTGAGTGACAATAAATCTTCTTAGACTCCTAGCACTCGCTGCCTCTTTCGATAACGGTTGCAAATCATTTTACGTTATAGCAACTGCCGTTTATCATTGATTTCTTGCTGGCAACGACCGTTGGTCTTCTCTGAAATTTGAGTGGTAATAAGCCTCCCTAAAGTTCCACCTAAAAATTAGCAAGGGGGATAACTCATATTGAAGAATATAATAGGAGTTGTCTACCTTATAACAAAATTTTATTTCTTTTTCTGTATATGTAATTAAAATGTGCAAACAAACAAATAAAAAAAGAAGTTAAAAAATAAAATGACTTCATTGTATCCCGGGCAACACCGGGTAGGTACAACAAGCGACATTTATATTTTTGACCTCCTTTCAGTCGCAAGAGACAATGGATACTCCCTCTAAGGGTACCTTCCCGGGGGAGTCGATAGTGAAGCAAGGGTTACGCAATCTCTAACGGCACTTTTCCTGAACCGGCTTGCTTAAATCTAGTGGCAGGGAGAAGTCCAGATTGACTGGAAACAGTGCTGGAATAAGCAGAGAAAGGCTGGTGTTATTAAGGAGACTTTTCCTTCTCCGAGACTAGTTGTACAACCATTAAAACAGCGGATGACGTCACAAAATGATGACGTCATCCAACATACCAGAGAGGGGGGGGATACTTTATGACGTTTTATCTAGAAGATTCACGGGTCGTCTACTAGACCAACCAATTAGACCCCTAGGGGTCTAGTATACTGCTAAAACACTGTTGATCATGTTATCCTATATGTTGTATTGTATGTTTATCTCTGTACACACGGGATAACGTCAGAAAGAGATGGCATGATCCACTAAACCAGGTGGAATTTATGACGTTATAAATGATGAAATAAGAAAACGAGGTCATCTATTAAAACAGAGAACATAGATGACCCGTGACCCAAAGAGTCTAGACACTAAACTATAAACTATACTACTAAAACTCTTTGGGTCTTGTTTGTTTATTTGTTTGTTTCATTTTGAATTAAAACGCTCAGTGAAAATAAAAGTCTGCACGGTTCATTTTTTAACAGATTAAATTTTTTTATTGAGTTTGCACTTAAAATGTTTTAGGCAGACGATGTTTTTGTCCATTTTCAAATGGTTACCCTTGTTTAACAAGAACTCTTTTCAATTAAAATTTGTCGTCTGCTTTAAATGTTTTTTAATGAAAAAGAAATACTTTTTTTCTGTGCTGATAAAAACATATATGAGCGAACTTTGAAAAAAAAAAAAAGGAAAATTTCCGCATCTAAACAAAAATATTTATTGTAAAGGTGTGAACTGTGAGTATTGTTAACACTTTTGCACGTCAACCCTTTCCCCCTTTATTTTTAATAAATTTCTGATTCATTAATATGCAAGCCAACTTGTTATTTTCATTCACTTATTTTATTGTTAACAGAGAAAAAGAACGTCTTCCTTATTTAAAAAAAAAAATTTCACGTCAAGTAAATGTAACGTTTTACTTTATTTTATTTTTTATTATGGAAAATAAAAAAAATATTCATGGCTTGGAGTAGGATTGCACAGTGGTTCTCATTGATTTTTGTGAAACTTCGGGTATGAAGGGTTTAACGACAATAAACTCAACAAAATTTATTTTAAATAATGTCACTGTACTTACATCCCGTCTCACCTAATCAATGCTGAGTATATCCTTGAGCCCCGCTCTAAAAATTAAATATTATAAAATGTAAAAATTAAGAATACAAAATGAATACAGTGTTACGGGCTGAGCGTAAAAGCACATAGGGTTCCTCATTTAATCCCGGGCAACACTGGGTATCCTGCTAAAATATATTATATATATATATATATATATATATATATATATATATAGAGAGAGAGAGAGAGAGAGAGAGAGAGAGAGAGAGAGAAAGAGAGAGAGAGATGGAGAGAAAGAGAGAGAGAGAGAGAGAGAGAGAGAGATTTAATTGTCAACTTGCCTATGTATTAATCTTTTCTATTGGTCAATTTGCCGATTGTCGATCAAATTTGATTTAAGATATCCATCCCAAAATGCAACACTATGTTGTTTTTTGACTTCAGTGAGAGATTGATTCGTTCCTGCCATCCTAATCCGCATGATCAGCTTAGCCTGGATTAGAAGGTGTAATTTATTATGCTAATTGATAATCTGCTGCTTGCCTGGGTGTGCCAGCATGTTAAGCCCTTTTAATCCTTGGGTGTTTTGGGTTTGCAGCCTCAATGGCAACAGCAGCAACTGAACCACCAGGAGGTCATTGCCACCTCACTCGCTACCCTCGTACGAAATTATTGTGTTTGACAACTAAGAAATAGCATTAGTTTGGATTTGGGGTTCCTTTCCAATTGGTCCAAAATGGATCGTAGTTTTCTTGCAAGTAACTCATCACCCTAATATAAAGACCAATGTGTATTTATTTGTGTGGGTATATATATATATATATATATATATATATATATATGTAAAATAAAAATGGAATAAAGGATAAGCAAATCAACAACTAGCAAAAATATAAACTCAAACACATATTGAATAGTTCTACCAAAATATTTCAATTGTTAGGACAATCATCATCGGTTGGCAGCAGAAATTTAATAGGATAATAATAATAGAACTTTAATTAATCAATTAAAGTTCTGCTGCCAACCGATGATGATTGTCCTAACAATCGAAATATTTTGGTAGAACTATTCAATATGTGTTTGAGTTTATATTTTTGCTAGTTGTTGATTTGCTTATCCTTTATTCCATTTTTATTTTACATTTTGGCTGAAACATTGTTTCTTTTATTTTTTCATATTTTTCATTATTTTTCATATATATATATATATATATATATATATATATATATATATATATATATATATATATATATAGCCTTTGTTAAGAGAGGGCGAAACCGGTCGGCTCCAAATGAGTTCACCGCATCTCGTGTCAAGGTTGCTCACCTGTGCCGATTGGCAGTTGAGTCTTTGGCATAGTTAAGCCATTCACAGTACCAGTGTCGAAATGATGATATTACTATTTTTTGTCATGCTTTGGAGGCATTGAGGCAGTGATAGAAGGACTTGCCCATTATGAAACAATTATGGAGGCCCAAATCAATTGCTACAAGTCGATCGGCTTGTAGTTGAATGCCTGGAATGGTAACGCTCCACTCTGCATTCTTTCTTAGCATGTGGTTGAGACCGAATCTTTAGCTTGAAGGTTATTGGTTGAAAATAATGGCATTAACCCAGGGTGGGTTGATCTCGTGTCAAGGCAGTCTACCCCTGACGATCAGCAGCTGAGTCCTTGGCATACTTCAGCCATTCCCAGTTCCAGCATATAAAAAACCAAAACCACGGGGTCCAGCCATCAGCTTCCTGTCTGTCCTCACTGTTCCTATTCAAGTCTTCAGCTGGCTGTCTCTACACTTTTTCCAGCCTGCGGGTGCAATTGGGGCTACCAAAATCAGGTTGACTTACAGATTATCTCAGAGAGAATAATGAGCTTCACACTGAAGATAGTAGAGACACTGCAATGCTGGACACTTTTTATTTAATTGTCTACACTGCCTGCTGCAAGCATGTGCCATTGCGTAAATCAGAATGCGAGAAAAGAACGCCCAAGGTGGTAAGATACCGTCACTCACTTTCTAAAAGAAGACGGAAGATAAAAAAGCGTCTTTTGAAAGTGTCATCGCCTGCTGTTATTTCCAAACTGTCCAAGGAATGTTTGGATATTGAAAGGAAACTGCAGAAGTCTTTTGCTGACTCTAACGCTTTTATGGAGGGAAAGGCTGCCAACTCCATTAAAAGTAATTCAAAATATTTCTTTTCATATGTCAAGAAAAAGTCCAAAGTCAAGACAAAAGTTGGTCCATTGGTGGACCAGAATGGTGTTCTTACTGGTAACAGTACTGAGATGGCAGAAATTTTGTCAAAACAATACACAGACGTTTTTAGCAAACAAATGCAAAGCAGTCAAGCTTCACATAATCGCACTTTTGATATAAGTTCTATACTGTCAACTGTTACTCTAACTGCAGCCGATTTTGAGCTTGCAATTGATGAACTCTCTCCGTCAGCTGCTGCGGGTCCTGACGGCTTTCCTGCATTACTACTGAAAAACTGCAGGGCCCATTTGGTCCATGCTCTCGTATTTCTATGGACGAAAAGTCTTGAAGAAGAGGTCGTTCCAAGCAAACTAAAGAATTCTCTTATTACACCCATTCACAAAGGTGGAAGCAAGTCGGTGGCTGCCAATTATAGACCAATAGCTTTGACCTCCCACCTCATTAAACTTTTTGAGAAAGTCATACGGAAACACATAGTTAGACACATGAATGAAAATAACCTGTTCAATGACAGTCAGCATGGGATGAGATCTGGAAGATCTTGTTTAAGTCAACTCCTTGAGCAGTTTGACACCATTCTATCAATTCTTGATGATGGCGCTAATGCAGATGTTGTCTACCTAGATTTTGCCAAAGCTTTTGACAAAGTTGACCACAAAATAGTTCTGCAGAAAATATTTGATCTTGGCATTCGTGGAAGCATCTTCAAATGGATCGAATCCTTCCTGAGTAACCGCCTCCAAACAGTTATGGTTGATGGTGCAACCTCGAAGCCACAACCTGTCATTTCTGGAGTTCCCCAGGGAAGTGTATTGGGACCCATAATCTTCCTAATCCTTATTGGGGACATTGATGAAGATATCGCCATGTCAATAGTCAGGTCATTCGCCGATGATACAAGGGCCACAAAATCCGTTCGGTCTCCCGAGGATGCTGTGTTGTTTCAAAAGGATCTCGATCAGATCTACAAATGGACGGAGGACAATAACATGGAGCTAAATGACGTGAAATTTGAGCTTCTCCGCTATGGTAATAACGACCAGCTAAAAAGCGAGATATCATACCACACTCCGTCAGGAAAAATGATAAACATAAAGCAAGAAGTAAAGGACCTCGGTGTATCTATGTCTAGTGATTGTCTTTTTAGCAATCAAATAAACAAAGTTGTGGAAAAAGCCAAGAACCTCATTGCCTGGATCCTGAGGACATTTAAAACCAGAGAATATCGTGCAATGGTCACGCTGTATAAATCCTTGGTCATTCCAGTTTTGGAATACTGTTCTGTCTTGTGGAACCCAAGTAGCCCTAGGCTCATCCAAAAGCTTGAAGCCATTCAGTGGTCCTTTCTACGGAAAATTCAAGCTGATCGGAACTACTGGTCATGTCTGAAGAAGACAAAAATGTTCTCGCTGCAAAGACGACGTGAAAGGTACCGGATAATTTACATCTGGAAGATATTGGAAGGAAAGGTACCGAACATTAATGGCCACATTCAAGCCCGAGACAATGAACGCCGCGGGAGGCACTGTATTGTTCCCTCGCTAAAAACTGGTGGGAAAATACGAACCATTTTTGAAACGAGCTTACCTGTACAGGGGTCACAACTCTTCAATGCCATGCCTAGGTGTATTCGGGATATAAAAAATGCTGCTGTGGAACAATTTAAGCGCTCTCTTGATGCCTACCTCGCTAATATCCCGGACCAACCCCAAATTGTCGGATACACGGCGTGCAGGCAAGCCGACACCAATTCTATCGTGCACATGCAAGCACATGCTGGTGCGGTTCCTTTGTCTCACAGGATCCTCACATCAGCCAGGGCGAGTTGAACAACCAGCAAGCCTGAACACGCCTGTTCGAAGCACCAGACAAAAAAAAAAAAAAAAAAAAAAAAAAAAGACTCCACTGGCAGTTAAACAGGTCTATGCTCCTGATACCAGCTACAATTGATGTTAAAATTGATATGTTATACGAACAGTTGAAATCAATTACCTTCCTAGTAAGATTCGGTATCTAGTGTTGGGAGATTTTAATGCTAAAGTGCGATCCAGTGTATATTTAAACTGGCCTGGAACTGCTGGGTGATTTAGCGTTGGTAGCGGCAACAAGAATGGCGATAAACTACTAATGTTCTTTGGAATAAACAAATAAGGAGAATAGAAAGTGACTAACTTGGGTTTACTTTCGGCAGCCTCCTAACTCTTGTTTTGTCCTTTAGTCCTTACATCCCATGAACGATGTGTCTGACAAAGGGAGGAAGAATTACTGCTTTCTGGGTCGAAATCTATCCATCAAACACTTATCGTTGGCTAGTTTTTGACTTTGAAGTTGTAGTATTTTTTTTTTTTTAGCTCCTTACATCAAGTGGCTTCATGCCTTGTCTGGAGCGGTTTCCATAAAAAAATAGATTTTTTTATTGCCCAACAGAAAATGGGAAGGACAGATTAAGAACTAGTGTGTCTATTACTCTGCAGACATTGGATTGGACAATTTTTTGTTAATGTCAACCTTTATTTTGAAATCACGAAAGAAGAAGATACAAGCCGTTTCAGGAAAATATAATGCTTGAAAACTAAATGCTATAAATTTGAAGAAAACATTCGAGATCAAAATAGGGGGAGAATTTGAATCTCTTTTAAACCTTGGAATATCGATTGATGATTTATATGGGCAGGGATCGTCATCGTTGTATGAGGGCTGCGTGAGAGGTGTCCGTTGGATTATTGTAGGGGTTTGACTGAGATGTGGGAATCAGACTTTACTGTGAGATTTCTAGATCATATATGATTTTCTTGGAGATCTGAAACGAAACACATGAAACACTATATATGTATATAAATCATTGGCTGTGTTTCTTGTCTTGTCCTTCGGGGCTTGATTTACGCCGGTCTATGGGATTGCCCTGTGCAGTTCTAGGAGGTCCACCCTCCCAGGCTTTGCCTCCCCTCTTTGTGGAGGAGTAAGTTAATTGCTTACTGCTTGAGGCGCCCCTACCGGGGAATGCCGACGGGGCTGTCCATGCAATTTTTGATAGTCAGAGTGCTCACCTCTTGAGCGCTGGCTTTTCAACCCCAACTTTCCGACCCGACCTTGGGTCACATCTTACTTGTGGGAGTAGGATAAAACTGGCCTTGTGCCTAACTCCTGGGGAGGAGTAAATAATACTTACTAAGAAACTAGCATATTGAGAAAAAGAAACATCAACATATATATATAAGAAGGCAACAAATTCGGTTACAATGGAAGTAGGAGGCAGAAAAAGGAAGAAACAGGTTTAGGGAATGTCAGTTGAAGCAGCTACTCTTTGTGAGAAGCAGAGGAGTGTTAGACTAAAATCTATGATGGACCCAACACCAGAAACGCTACAAGTCAAATAAAGAAGTGTAAAAAAGCAAAGGAAGGCAGCAGTAGCTGAGCAAAAAATAAAAATAAATTTGGTGAAGAAAATTGAAAATCTTGAAGATGATGATTTCCAACGTCGGAAAGCTATTCAAAACAGCCAGAGACCAAAACCGAAAAAATCTTTAGTCACAATTAAAGATAAGCACGACAATAAACAGAGTCGATTGGATGAGGTACTGTCCTGCTAGGAAGAGCATTTTCAGATTCAACACCACCTTTCCTCATCACCCGAATGCTGTCAGCAAAATTCATTTCTCAGTACAATCAGAAAGAAGAGAACCTGCAATAATCCGAGCAGAAAGCAGAGAGGCGGTTAAAACAATGAAAAGGGGAAAATCCCCAGGAATAGATGAAATAACATCTGAAGTGATAAAAGCAGGTGGAGAAACAATGATCGAGATGTTAGAAAAAAATCAGCATAAAAGAATGGAATGAAGAAAAATCACCCAAAGACTGGTTCCGGATGCTTGTTAACCATATTCGTAAAAAAGGGGACGAACTTGATCCCGCAAAGTACCGCATCATTGCACTTCTATCAATTCTTTGTAAAGTTTTCCTAAGAGCTCTGTTACAGAGAATGAGAAAACATATTGAGGATTTCACAAAAGAGTCAGAGTACGGATTTCGGCCTGGCAGAGGAACGGTTGATGCCATTTTTATAGTACAACAGTTAATGAAAAAAAAAAACAACAAAATAAAAATTGCACTCCACTTCAACTTTATAGACTTCAAAGCGGCTTTTGACACAGTGTGGCGAAAAGGATCTATAGAAAATACTAAGATCAATTGGAGTTGATAGGAAAATCATAAAAATTGCTGAAAACTTATACAAAAACACAGAATGTGCAATTGTTATTATTAACGGATATATCACAAATTGGTTTGAAGTAAGTGTGGCGGTATGCCAGGGTTGTCTTTTATCTCATGTCTTCTTCAAATTTTTGGAGGGATTTGTGATGAAACAACTGGAAAGTCTGCAATCAACACTGGTGCTTAGCAATGACCTTTCTACTAATATTCGTCATTCTAATGACACTATGCCATTGTTTTTTGATACGTTGAAGCTCTCTAATTCTGAGCTAAAATCCTTTTGCAAGAAATGGGAGATGAAATTGCATCCAGGCAAATGCAAAATCTTTTCATCTTCTGGAGATAATATCTTAATATAAAATGTAATATCTGCTCTGATGCTGCACTTAGTTTTTCGGTCCTCGGTCAGTGAAGGAGAAATCCTTTTAGACTGAGGCAATTTTTATTTTTGTTATTTTTGCCTCAATATAGAGTGCCCCTTTTTGGGGAGATGGATATTTCCCGAGTTAAATACTAACTTTGTGTCTAACCCTGCTCTGGTGGGGAGGCAAGTAAATAGGAATAGTAACACTAAGAACAGATTTAGTTTTAAAAATAATAAACGTATTTAATTTAATTATTAACAGAAAACATTTGTTAATTATTGCGTTTTATGAAGACTTTATTTTTTAAAAGTAATTATTCTAAAGTCATCCAAGTTTTTCCTATGTGTAAATGTACATGTGCGAAATGTAACAGAAAAACAAAACAGATAATAAACCGGAAGTTATCATTTTGAATTTTAAACTTTGTCTATTAAATCGCTTTAAATGATATTATTACTGATAATAATAATGATATTAATATCAAGAAATCTTTTGTGTATATATAATAAAATAGGCGAATCAAATTATAAATGGATCCTACAAAATATGAATTTATTAGACACTGTTTAAAAAATAAATATGCAAATGAATTATAGCCTTGACTGTATTTTGTAAGGTTTCCTGTGAGTATATATAGCGTAAGTGAAAATATGTTGTTGTATCATTCGGGTTAAGTAAAGTGTTTTCATATAAATATTGTTCGGATAAATAAAATAAAATATCTATCACATTTATTCATTTAGAAGAAGAAAACATATATATAATCATTCAAAGATATATATATATATATATATATATATCCAAACTCAGATGTTTCGTCTTTTTAAAACACATCAGTGTGGCTAGACACAGCGAGCACATCAACCCTAAGAGTCCAACGCCAGACATCAGTCACTATCAATAATGACAGTGTAACTCTCTATCTGATATGCCTGCTGCTGTTAATGGAAGAAATATATAAATAAATGAGTTTTTCCAATATTGATAACTTAGAGGATTCAATTACTTTAGTGGAAGATAAAATATAGTCATCGACTAACAGCTGTTCCGTTTTTTTTTCTCAAAACTCATCAGTGTAGCTAGCTACAGTGAGCACATCAACTCGTGATTCGAAAGCAAAAAGATGCTCAAGAATGTATGATGACCCAGATTTGTTTGCATCATCATCATCATCATCATCATCATCATCATCATCATCACCATCATCATCATCATCGTCATCGTCATCATCATCATCATCATCATCATCATCATCATCATCACCACCACCACCACCACCATCATCATCATCATCATCATCATCATCATCATCATCATCATCATCCGATCTATTTGTTGAATGTCACATATTACCTGTGAGTTGCCACATACACTACTGTCACCCAGGTTGTGACAGGCCATCTAAAGATAGCATTTGCCGCATGCCATGTGGCCGGGAATTGGATTGGTTGTGTCGGGACATGTCAACATACCAGTGGACCCTACAATCTCCAATCTACTCTGAGATCCGTAGCTAAATTAGCCTGGAGCCGCGAGGATCCCAGTATCCATGGTGTACCATGGAGAGGTTTGGTCAGAGTCTTGTCGGTGGAGAGATCATATACCAGCAGGGAAGAATGATGCACTCGGCTTCCTTTTTGTCCAATCACTAGCTGGTAGATGAGGCTAAAAGCTGTAGGTGGAACACATATGCAACCACATCTACGCACAGCAAAACCACTTTACACATCACACAGACCTGTGGTATATAGCACCACACCATTAATTTTAATTTTAATTTATATAATTTGAATTTTCAAATAAAGTTAAGCAAAACAACGTCTTTTCTGTTTATGATGGATGTCCAGCGCGAACGCAGACCCACCATATTATTAGAAATACAAAAAACTAATACAAAATGAATACCGCCATTGAATCCATTGGATCCTTGTAAAATTTTACTCAAGGAAAGTAGTGTTTGATCTTGATATAAGGCTTTGTTTTATTTGGATTGTTCGGACTATTCGGATTATTTTTTACTTACATGTTATTCTCGCATCATTTCGGCCGATGTTATCTCCGACCTTCTTTTTTTTGTCGGACTCGGGAATCTGTACGGAATTTTGAACTGAACCCTTATATTTAATCCACATGGGGCAAGTTGTTCTCGTTCCTTCCGCCATGACCGGGTAGAAGTTTTAAGTAATTTCTAATTATATTCTTCGTATCACCTGTACTGAGGATTGAACCTTCAATGTCCACCATAGGTTTCCCCAATTCTTTCTAGAATCTGGTACTTACAAGCGGGACCACGTAAAGGTTGCTAACATCCATGACGAAAGTGGTGCTGCGGATTTTAACTTGGCATGCCAGGTCGTCACTTCACATCGGTATCCACTTTCTCACAGCAACCTCCCTTCTGATGCCATATTTCTCTTAATGTGTTTTCACACTGACCTTTGACCTTCATGCTTTCTCACAAAGCTGATATAAATGTCTTGCCGGTTTTTGCGAAAGAACTTTATCATAATCAGTTTGAGATTGTTTTAAGTCATGTGACCTTAAATGATTTGCAAGTCCGGCTTTGGATAAGGAAACTTTTCCATGGATTTTTGTTGTGACCTTGAAGGGCCGATAGTACAGAATAGTATGTTACAGAAAGTCTGCGTCCGATACTGTGGCTATGACTGCCACCAATAATGGTATTAATTTCCTTCCCACCGCAGGAAGATGTGGCACAAGGCCAGAAGGTGGGAGGGTGTCAAGGCAGTGCCCTTAAAGAAGGGGCACTCTGGCCTCCTAAAAATAGCCTGAACAACCCATCGGCATTCGCCGGTCGGGGCGCCTCAGTCAGTTATAATTAAAATAACTCCACCTTAAAGAGGAGAGGCAAGGCCTGGGAGGACCTCTAGGGACTAACCAGGACAATACCTCAAGCCGACAGATATAAGGCCACCGAAATGGCCCAGTTTCTGCCGGACTGATTGTCGAGATCGGATCCTCGACTGGTATGTATACCAACACAGAATGGCAAATGACTTTCTACCATAACTGCCACAACACTTCGTTGTAACTCTGTATATAGTGTCTGGAAGACTTTATCTATTCACGAAATAGGGTAGATCAACAATTTTATAAACATGAGCTCAGTGAAAGTCATGCAATATTGAGTTCATGTACTGTTTCTAGAATGCTCGTTTTGTAGCAATATTTAGAAGTCCCGAGTGACACGTAGCGCATAAGCTGATAAAATCTTTCTCTAGTTTCTGAGCAGATGTGTTTGAGACAGCTGCTCCCTCTCCCTATTGGGGAAGGATGTGAAGTTAGATATTAAATAAAAAATACAGAAAATTCCACTGGAAATCTAAGAGTAGGAATTTAAACTGCTCCTTCTTGGGGATGGGTTAGGGGAAACCCCATGAGGTATTATGTCTACAGTAAAGCAAAATAAGAAACCCTAAAATAAATGTTAAAGTCCAAACGAGTGTTTCAAACTTTACAACCGTTTCTATTTAAAAAAAAAAGACGGTGTTAAAATCAACACAACAGACGTACAGACGCCTGCAACCAGAAGAAAGAGGACAAGAAAGAGAGAAAATCTACACACTGTAACGACAGCAGCAAAAAGAAGAGAAAGAGAGAGGCAGGTCATATCTACACACTGCAATTGCAGCAGCCAAAAAAAGAGAAAGAGAGAGGCAGGTCAAATCTACACACTGCAATGACAGCAGCAAAAAGAAGAGAAAGAGAGAGGCAGGTCTAATCTACACACTGCAATGACAGCAGCAAAAAGAAGACAAAGAGAGAGGCAGGTCAAATCTACACACTGCAATGACAGCAGCAAAAAGAAGAGAAAGAGAGAGGCAGGTCTAATATACACACTGCAATGACAGCAGCCAAAAGAAGAGAAAGAGAGAGGCAGGTCAAATCTACACACTGCAATGACAGCAGCAAAAAGAAGAGAAAGAGAGAGGCAGGTCTAGTCTACACACTGCAATGACAGCAGCAAAAAGAAGAGAAAGAGATAGGCAGGTCTAATCTACACACTGCAATGACAGCAGCAAAAAGAAGAGAAAGAGAGAGGCAGGTCTAATCTACACACTGCAATGACAGCAGCCAAAAGAAGAGAAAGAGAGAGGCAGGTCAAATCTACACACTGCAATGACAGCAGCAAAAAGAAGAGAAAGAGAGAGGCAGGTCTAATCTACACACTGCAATGACAGCAGCAAAAAGAAGAGAAAGAGAGAGGCAGGTCTAATCTACACACTGCAATGACAGCAGCCAAAAGAAGAGAAAGAGAGAGGCAGGTCAGATCTACACACTGCAATGACAGCAGCCAAAAGAAGAGAAAGAGAGAGGCAGGTCAAATCTACACACTTAAATGACAGCAGCCAAAAGAAGAGAAAGAGAGAGGCAGGTCAAATCTACACACTTAAATGACAGCAGCCAAAAGAAGAGAAAGAGAGAGGCAGGTCAAATCTACACACTGCAATGACAGCAGCCAAAAGAAGAGAAAGAGAGAGGCAGGTCAAATCTACACACTGCAATGACAGCAGCCAAAAGAAGAGAAAGAGAGAGGCAGGTCAAATCTACACACTGCAATGACAGCAGCCAAAAGAAGAGAAAGAGAGAGGCAGGTCAAATCTACACACTGCAATGACAGCAGCCAAAAGAAGAGAAAGAGAAAGACAGGTCAAATCTACACACTGCAATGACAGCAGCCAAAAGAAGAGAAAGAGAGAGGCAGGTCAAATCTACACACTGCAATGACAGCAGCAAAAAGAAGAGAAAGAAAGAGGCAGGTCAAATCTACACACTGCCTTTACTAACCAGCAGATCATTGTGAGTATCGACGAAGGGAAGAGTCTATCAAGCATGTGTATGCAGTGTGATGATTTATGGAAGTGAAACCTGGCTAGTGAGGGTTGAGGACATGATATGAGAATGATATAATGGGTGTGTAATGTTAGACTTAAGACTGATGACCTAAGAGGAAGATTAAATCTGGACTATCTAGGGAGATGTGTGCAGAAGAGTAGCCTTCGATGGTATGGACACATTGAAAGAATGGATGAGAGTTCTTGGGTTAGTAGATGTAGAACAGTTGATGTAACAGGTTCAGTTCACAGGGGAAGGCCAAGGAAAACATGCGAGAAAGTGATAAAAATTGACGACCGAAAAAAGGATAAATAAAGACCTGGTCAGAAATAGGTTACTTGGGAAGCCAATTTCTTAAAGCCGTCCAACATATGCTAACATGTAAAATTGACGTTAAACCGATGATGATGATTTGAATAAAAAATGAAGAAGTTAAAATAAACGAGTCAATAATTTAAGAATAAAAAATTATCAAAAAGAAAATGGCCGCAGTCGCTTAAAAAAATTGACATAAATGTTTTATTTTGTACACGATAAAAAGTTAATGTAAACATTTACTTTTGTTTCTGACATTCTAAATAATCTGGTTTACCTGCCAAATTTAAAATGTTTTTGTAGATATATCAGAAATCTCAGGAAGTTTAATCGAATGTTCTGCTGGCTTGGCAGGTCGAGAGCAGGCTCGAAGCATTCCTTCGAATAATGGCAATGGAGAAACGCTCGAAGAGCTAAGTCAACTCACACTGTTTCCAGTGTACCACAACATTGATAGGTCAAGCCCGTTTAAAAAGTCTCACGGTGTGGGACCAATCATTCCACGTTTAGAAGACAGATTTGCGGCCTTCCACTGACGTTGTCACATGACCATGGTTTGTCATTATTCCGTTATTGACACCTTCAAATGTTAAAGATGAACTTCAAATTAAAAAAGCTCACCTTTGAAGGAAAAATCTCAATTTCAAACAGTTGAATTTTAAGTTGGGCACTTTTAGTTTTAAATTGAGCCTTTATTAGTTTTTAAAAAATTTAAGTTGAAAAATTTCTAGTTTTAAGTTCAGCCTTTTTTTAGTTTTAAGTTTAGCTATTTTTAATATAAGTTTTCCCGGTTTAAGTTTATACCTTTTTAGTTTTAAGTTGTGCTTTTGTAGTTTTAAGTTAAGCTTTTTCTAGTTTTAAGTTGAGTCATTTCTAGTTTATAATTGAACCTTTTTTAGTTTTAAGTTGAACCTTTTCTTATTTTAAGTTGAGCCTTTTCTAGTTTTAAGTTTAGTCTTTTCTAGTTTATAATTGAGTCTTTTTTAGTTTTAAGTTGAACATTTTCTAGTTTTAAGTTGAACCTTTTCTTATTTTCAGTTGAATCTTTTCCTCTTCGCCTTTTTAGATATATCATATCATTTTATATTTAAGTTTACACTTTAAATTTGATGTTGTTGCTTTTTTTTTAATTTGAAGTTGAGCTTTTTTAATTAGAAGTGAAACCTTTTTCATTTGAGGTGCAGCAAAAGAAACCAACGCCTTGATCAGCTAAGTCATGACCAGAGCAGGATTAATCAAGAGTCACATTAGCTTGGATTTAATGATAAGCTATTTGAAATCGCAGATTTAAAAATGTGTTTTTGATCTACAAAAGGCAAAGCAAACCAACAAATCAATTGTTAGCGCTTTTTGCTTACAATTTCTTCTCTCTTCACCAGATGTTGGTTTCTATTTAGATAAGTAAATTGTTAATCAATCTGCATTTGTTCGTTCATATTTTAACGATTTGCTGATTCGGTCGTTTCCAGCTCGGTGTTTTTTTGTTTTGTTTTTTTTTTCTTTCTTTCTTTCTTTCTAATTCCTCTTGGTTGGGGGCTTTGGAATATTCAAGGGAAGAACAACCAGTTAATCCTCTTTAACGGATTAACGACAGTCAACAACAAAAACTTAGTAGTACCATAAACAGAGATTATCTATATATAAAATCTGAATAGCAGATTTTGTGTTACTGGCTAGCCAAACACAGGCGATTCGGATTTGTACACCTGTCTCAAAATGGACACTTGCTTGCATAATTATACGCAACTACTACTATTATTAATAATAATAATCACCACCACCACCACCATCATCATCATCATCATCATCATCATCATCATCATCATCATCATCATCATCATCATCGTTGTCGTCGTTTGAACGTCCGTCTTACATGCTGGAATGTGTTCTCTCAAATCCATCGTTATCGCTTCCTCTCGTATTTTTCTTAGACTTCCGCTGCCAATTGATCCTGCTACCTCAACTGTTCTACATCTACTAATGCAAGCACTCTCATCCATTCTTCCATCATCATATTCGGTTTAACGACTGTTTTACATGCTAGCATGTGTTTGACGGCTTTAAGAAATTGACTTCCAAACTCACCTCTCTCTGGCCAGATCTTTATATATCCCTCTTTATTTCAAATATATCCTTATCATTTCCTCCCATTTTTTCCTTGGCCTTCCACTTCCAACTGACCTTGCTACCGCAACTGTTCTACATCTACTAATCAATACACTCTCATCCATTCTTTCAATGTGGCCAAACCAATGAAGTCTCCTATTCTGTGCACATCTCCCTATACTGCACAGATTAAATTTTCCTCTGAGGTCATCAGATCTAAGCCTGTCGTTAAAACTCACATTACACATCGATTAAATCATTCTCCTATTATTTTCTCTCCATGCAACACAAAGAGAAATGATATGAGAATCATATGTAGGATGTGTAATGTGAGTCTTAAAGATGGGCTTAGATTTTCAGTGAAACTTTTCATTATACTGAACAAAAGAAGGGTGCCGTTGGTGATTACTGAAGTCAAGCAACGCTGAAACTAGTCAGTATCAAATGGGTGACCATTTGGGAAAATCAGACGCTGTATGTGGAAGGACAATGAAAAAACTGCAAAAGCTAAAGTCGTCAAAATCCAGAATATACCTGCGCCTTGTGAATGTAATAGTCTCTAGTAACTTCCTACTTTGGGAGAGGCCAGCTCAACTGTCCAGGGTGGATGCCACACCGGGCAGACGTAGGTGAAGTGGATGCTGACATGGATTAACGACCTGGGGTTCCAAGTTCGAATCCTGTTGGTTCCATAGCATCACTTTTACTATAGATCTTGGCAACCTTCACGTGGTCCCTCCTGTAAGTACCTGATTCTAGAAAAATTGGGGAAACCAATACCAACCACAGAATCGAGCCGGTCAAAAATCGTACGATGCTGATTCATATGTATTTACATTTTTATTTTTTTTACTGAACGGCAAAGTAAAAATAATCAATTTAAATTTGTGCACGCAGTATATCTCGATGGTGAAGCTACTGAGTTTTTGTTTTTTTATGAAAATCGTTCCAAACAATGTATGAAGCCACTTGCTGTAAGGAACTAAAAAAAAAAATACCACTTCAAGGTCAGATGCTAGAGCACAGGGTGGATCAGGTGCTAGTGTGATTGCAAGAATTAGGAGTGGATGGAGTAAGTTCAGGGAACTTTTGCCATTAATAACCAGCAGAGCGTTACCACCGTTGACCAAGGGAAGAGTCTATCAGTCTATCAGGTATGTGTATGCAGTGTGATGATGTATGGAAGGGAAACCTGGCCAATAAGGGTTGAGGACATGTGTTGCATGAAGAGAATTCATATGAAAATGATACGATGGATGTGTAATGTAAGTGTTAAAAACAGGCTTAGTTCTGATGACCTCAGAGGAAGATTAAATCTGGACAGTATAGGGAGATGTGTGCAGAACAGGAGACTTTAATGGTATGGCCATGTTGAAAGAATGAATGAGAGTTTTGGGGTTAGTAGATGTAGAACAGTTAAGGTAGCAGGTTCAGTTAACAGTAGGAAGTCCAAGGAAAACATGGAAGAAAATGATAAAAATGGAGGGGGCAGGTGGTTGACCTTTAGGGGCCATCGTTTTCTGTGGGAAAAATAGAAAAGAGGAAATTACATCAGACAAGACAGGCAGGATGTAAGGTCAGAGTTAATAGTTAAAAACTATTTTTTTAAATATTCGAAAAGAGATGAGATAGGAACGAGAGCGTAAAGCTAGGAGTCGAAACCTGATGCGATCCAATGAAAACAAAATTACTTAAGAATCAATGGTAAACGCAAAGCAAAGGGACAGGTGTAGCAGTCACCAATAGGGACTACTTTTGAATGCGTAATCACTGTCCCTGTGAGCTGGCTTGTCCAATCAAATCACAGGGCGCAGTAATATCGTTAGTTCCCTAAGGGACTACTTATGTTCCCTTAGGGTTCGAAGAAAAAGATCAGACGACCTCCTGGCACCAGCTTGGACACATCGCAGAGAGCACCAGCAAGGAACGGGGAATGCTCTCTCTCCTGCCGCCGTCGCCCACTCGACGACTACTACCATCTTGCGCCCTGTGGTTTCATTGGATAAGCCAGCTCACAGGGACAGTGATTACGAATTCAAAAGTAGTCCCTATTGGTGACTGCTACATAGGCTCCCAAATCTGCAGTCCAAATCTTTCTTATCCCTGCCGCTAGATGGAGGTGACGCCAACTGCCAAATAAAATGGCCTTTCTTCGAATTTGAGATCAAGTTCTTTTTTTCTTTTGAGTTTTTGTGCCAATTTTGATTCTAGCACAAGAATACCTCGACTCCACAGAGAAAACGCGAGGAATGATTTTAGATGGGGAGTCCTCTGTCTGGAAGGACCACTATGATTGAGGTTGAAGACAAAAAAGGTTTCACTCAATTGTTTATAACGTGTTGATTTGCATTATGATAACAGACATCTATTTGATAGTGTGAACCTCCCCTTTTGAGGGGAGGTAATGCAACAATTCGGCTTTTGAAGGTGAGCTTTTTTCAATTTGAAGTTGAGCTATTTTTATTTGAAATTGGACTTTTTATTTAGCAGTTGATCTTTTTCAATGTGAAGTTCCACTTTTTTAGTTTGAAGGTAAAAGGTGAAGTGGGTCCTTTACAACTATGGCATCATCATCATCATCATCATCATCATCATCATCGTCATCATCATCATCGTCATCGTCATCGTCATCGTCATCGTCATCGTCATCATCGTCATCGTCATCGTCATCGGCATCGGCATCGGCATCATCATCATCATCATCATCATCATCATCATCATCAGCACCATCATCATCATCATCATCATCATCATCATCATCATCATCGGTTTAACGTCTGTTTTACATGTTTTCTTTGGTCTTCTCTGCCAACTGACCCTGTTACCTCAATTGTTCTACATCTACTAACCCAAGGAATCTCATCCCAGCAAGGTCAGAGGATGGATATCTATTCTATAAACCTTTCCGTCTACAAGAAGCGACATTCCTTGAATCGCTACAAAATGGCGACCCGATGTCTACAAAACTAATTTTGATAAGTTAATGTTGTTGTAATCTCTATTTGTGAAAACATTCGATGTAAATAGCTTCCAAAACTTCCAATCCATTAATAGCTGAGGAATTACTAAGAATTCTAATTGTTTCCCAGGGAAACAATCCCTTTTACCCTCTTTCATTATAATGAATGAAGGAATCTAATTGGTTTATAACCAATGACGTATATAGTAAAGAACTACTAGGAAACAAGTTATACTGATTCCACATCTAGTTTCGCTACGGAAGAATAGACTTTTACCAAAGTGGAAATATGTTAGTAGTTGGGTTAATAAAGAGTATTAATTGTACCAATTCCACAGCGGCATAATAGACTTTATGGTAGTAGCAATATGCCAACACAGACTTAGGGTTAGTGGTTTGGTTAAAGAAGGGCATTAATTGTACCAAATCCCCATTTCATGTTTCATGGTGGTATAATAGACTTTTACCAAGTTAACGTTAACGTCATTATGTTGAATTTTTGGATTTGGTAATATTGTTTGATAATGGGCCTGTGAGGCCGGACGTATGTGTTGGAGATCGTTTGGTTTGGCTTGCACGATTTAGTGCGGCTGGACCCATACAGTCGAGTGCAAAATAAACTCGTTCTCACAGTTGGAGCTCACAAACGTTAACAGGGCCACCACGTTGATGAGACCTCAGGTCAAGGGTCAAGGGGCACCTGCACATAGGGGCCCTGTGACGTCACAGGCTTTTGTGTGGGAAACGGAGTTTTGTGAGTCTGGGTTTTGGAAGCAGGCCGAACAGACGATTTCTCTATGTAGTCTTCAAATGATTAGGGGAATTAAATTCCCTAAGAGAATACAGGCATGAGATTCCTTCTTCCCCCCTCCTCGAATGGCTAAGGACTTAAGCTAGGAATTAACTACGATAAAGTAGTAATTTGGTCTCTCCCTCAACGTTAGTGAAACATCTCCAGCGGCGACAGTAACTGACGCTTGAAATAAACAAGATTTTAATTTAAAAGATTGTTTGCCTCCTGAATCGTGGTGTGAGAGTTTTTGTTGTAGACACAGCAGACAGCGATGTTCATGGCAGTACAGAAGCGAATAAAGAACTCAACCACTAGACGACATTGAGACGGCACCCCTCCACGCAATTAGGAAGAGAAGGTACGAGAACTTAAAGGGTATACAACAATATGGAGTTTAGGACTCTAAAGTAAAACGTGCATTGCATGAGGTAAAGACGTATATATCATCACTTGGACTAATACCTCTTTCTCAGTCAAAGCCAAAAGATGAATTTACGACCACATCGTGATCCTAAAAAGGAGCAATCATATGATCGAAACGCCAATTATCTCCTTTGGAGGTAAATTTGTCCTACAACTTTATGAAACTTCATTGGTCTTCTTCTGTCCTGAAAGGGTGTCTGTGCGATGGGAAGAATAGTGAAGCAAGAGTTGTATAATTTCCAACTGCACTCCTCCTGACCTGACATAGCTCAAGTCTGGTGACAAAAAAATTTCAGAGTGACACTTATTCGTAACTCTATTCATAATGTCTGGAAGAGTCCATCTATTCCCGAAATAGGGTAGATAAACATCTCAGCTGACAAGTTGGGCATAGCTGGAAGTTGATTTTTAGCAAATATGATTGGATTACAGAAATATTCTGAATTTTAGTAATGATTTAATGCGTGACATTTGGGGGTGGGGCACCCTATATTAGACAAGGTGACATTTGGGGGTGGGGCAGTCTATATTAGACAAGGTGACATTTGGGGGAGGGAGGCTATATTAGACAAGGTGACATTTGGGGGTGGGGCAGTCTATATTAGACAAGGTGACATTTAGGGGAGGGAGGCTATATTAGAAAAGGTGACCGGTAGGGGCACTGTATATTAGACAAAGTGGCATTTGGGGGTGGGGCACTCTATATTAGACTAAGTGAAATTAGGGGGTGGGACACCCTATATTAAACAAGGTGACATTTGGGGGTGGAGCACCTTATATTAAACAAAGTGACATTTGGGGGCGGAGCATCTTATATTAGACAAAATTACATTTGGGGGTGGAGAACCTTATATTAGACAAGTGACATTTGGGGGTGGGACAACCAAAATTAGACAAAGTGACATATTATCTCTTACAGAACTTGAACCCGGCATGGCAAGTAACTGTAGCACCACTTCTACATCTAATATCGAGGATTGACCTTTTTTCTTTTACTGGTGGGTCATCGCTTATCAAGGCTCAGAGTTACTCGAGGATAATGTTTTAAAAGCATGTTAGTTGGACGATGATCACTACCACGAAAGGATTGGAAACAATGGGTGGAATGGGCAGAAGATTACTTAAGAGGAATTAATTATCCAAGAGGGCGGCTCAGCAAGTATTTGTTTACAATTTTTTTTTTTTTTACTTGAAGACGACAATGTTGTAGTTGGTTGGGAAGCAGCCTCGTGTTATTTTGTTCCACAGATGGGATGTTCTAGGAAAGTTATTGTTGTGGCTAGGTGAGTTCTTGCTGTGAATGTTTTACGGGGCAGGGAGGGGAGGGGGGCAGGTATTGGAACTCAGATGGGCACCTACCATGAGCATAACAATACAGTAGAAAGAGGCTAGCGACATCTCTTGTGTGTTAAAGAGGCTGTAGGGTAGAGAAGAGATCATCCGCCACTAGGTTGTGAAGTTAACACAAACACAACACAAATAACCGGTGCGTTTTTGTCGTAGTGGCTTTATCTTCTATCTGGATTCTTCACGTGTTGAACAGGACCTCAATCGCTATCTTGGATTTTGTTCTTTATAATGACTGGACCAGATGGAAGAATTGATAATCACGAACGGGGACATAGAATGTTTATGATTAATCTGTCTTTTATTTTTATTATTTCATCTCTTCTTTTTTTCATTTTTTATTACAATCTCCTTTTTTTTTCTTCTTCTTCTTTTTTTCTTTTCTTTTGTGTCTTTCTTCTTCTTCTACTATTTCTTCTTTTTCTTCTTTTTTATTGTCTTTTTCTTTATCTTTTCTTTCTTTTCTTTTTTATTCCTTCTATTCTCTCTTCTTCTTTTTCTTCTTCTTCTTTTTCTAGGATATCGAAATAAATTATGCCGTTTGTAATCTGATTTAAAATCCTGTTGACTCTATGAGATTAATTGGATATATCATCTTTTATCTGCTACCTAGATTTCATATGTGGAATCTTTTCTGACACGCCATCTTGGATTTCAGTCTTCATATTGACTGCATTGGGTAAAATGCATGAATTGATGGCCACAAACAATGAAACAGCCACTACTAGTTATCAATACTACTACTCTTACTAGTACTAAACAAAAAATAATAATAATCCTACATTGAGACATGGGTTCTAATTATACCCCTTGTTGAGAAGGTAAATTCCATACACAGCTTTTGCATTTCATTATATGTCTATCGACTTTCCTGTGTGGGGCATGCTATCTCTGTTAGTAAAGTTGTCGCTTCACATACAGGTGACCCAGGTTCGGATGTGTCTTACTGAAGAGCCCAAAGGAGGGCAAAACTCGAGTCTAGGGCTTCTGGTCTATGGCTGCCGTGACTTGCGGTAGTTACTTTGTTTGTCTGATTTGGAAATAATAATCATAACAATATTTTGTTGTTGTTTTGTACCTCCTCTTAAATTCTTTTAAAAAAAAATTAGATAGCTTCACCAGTTTCGTGTGGTCCCAGCATAACATAGAGACTGGAAAACATGATTGCCAAATTGTTATGAGGTATGAATAATTATTAATTTATTCAAATTTCCTGAAATGTCTTAAGATACTACCCGTTTTTTTTTTTCTATTTAACTCTACGTATCTATGTTTGACTCTGTAGTTGTGTGTAACTGTCCATCCTTTTTTATATGTGGGTGATAGTGCACCATATATCTCCCGGAAGTGAGGGATAAACATTATCCCTGTGACAGGATGACAGGTAAATCAAGCTTAAGTCTGGTATTGCATATACACCAAACCATGAAAAATGTCACAACACGAGAATAAAACCAATGCTAATTTGAATTTTTAACACTAATTTAAATTTCGAACACTAGGTTCTAATACTAATTTAAATATTGAACACTAATTTCTATTACTAATTTAAATATTGAACACTAATTTCTAATACTAATTTAAATTTCGAATACTAGTTTCTAATACTAATTTAAATTTCGAACATCTGACACTAATTTAAATATCTAACACTAATTTCTAATATTAATTTCAATTTCTAGCATTAATTTCTAACACTAATTTCTAACATTAATGTAACTTTTTAACACTAATTTCTAACAATTACTTCTGACACTAACTTAAATTTCTAAAAATAATCTCTAACATATATGTAACTTTTAACACTAATTTCTAACATTAATGTAACTTTTTAACACTAATTTCTAACATTAATGTAACTTTTTAACACTAATTTCTAACAATTACTTCTGACACTAACTTAAATTTCTAAAAATAATCTCTAACATATGTAACTTTTAATACTAATTTCTAACATTAATATAACTTTTAAACACTAATTTCTAACATTAATGTAACTTTTTAACACTAATTTCTAACTGTACTTCCTTTTTTTTTTAATTGTAAAATAGGGATGTTTCTGACGCTGTGTAAACTTAAACATTTCTAAAATAAATGCATTTCGTTTTTTCATTTACAGAATAGCAAAAGTGGGGTTCTGCTAATCTCTTTAGCCCCATGTCGGCTACGCCACTGATTATCAGTCTTGTCACGGTTGCACGGCCATTGCTCCTTCCTTCATCATTATTGTTAATGTGAACATGATCATCGTTATTTAAGTTTTTTGTTCTTCTTTTTGTTATCATCAGCACCACTGTGATTACATCGTATCCGCCATTAACATGAATAAGTGGCCGCACCATAAAGTGTTCCACCACCGTCAGCTGGCCCGGTACCTCCCCCCCCCCAAGTATTATCTCCACCACCACCACCGCCGCCACTGCAACCGTCACTGGTGGACATACGGACAGTCAGTGTTTAGTCAGTTGGTAAGTAACTGGTGAGTTAAGCAGCCACCACCGAGCAGGAAATTATTGCGAAAGAGAGAGAGAGAGAGGGGGAGAGAGAGGGGGGCAGATATGAGAAGATACAGAGCTTAAGTGGAGTAAAGACCTCTAGAAGAAGAGGGGGAGAGGAAGGAGGTCATGGCAATGTTGCTGAGTCAAAGGTCAGACATCAAATTCCCTGAACTAGAAGCCGGGCAGGCCGACCGGAAGTAGTTTTTGACCTCATTTTAAATAAATATCCTTATTTTTTGTTTTAATAATATTATTTTAATTTAATTAAATTTTATTTTCGAGAATGAATAAATGTACAAGGGAAAAAGAAGGAGAAAAAAAACAAGAAAACAAACATAAAAGGAAAAAACAACAAAAAAAGAAAAAAGGAAAAGGCCTTCTTTAAAACATCTGCTTGAAAAAAAAAGAAATTTTCATGAAAATTTTTCAAGTAAAAAATGTTTGCATGAGTATTTTTTTATTGTCTTGTTTTGTTTTGTCTTTTTTGTATTGTTTTTTTTATTGTCTTGTTTTGTTTTGTCTTTTTTGTATTGTTTTTTTATTATCTTGTTTTGTTTTGCTTTTTTTGTATTGTCTTGTTTTGTTTGGTTTTGTCTTTTTAATTCTGTGCTGTTTTCGTTTCTTTTGATTTCCTCTTTGTAGAAAAGATAGATAACTCTTTGAATCGGTCATGCCGGATTCAAATCCTATCCGATCCATTGCAGTCACTTATGCACCAAAACACTTGGGAAAGGTATGAACATGCACTTTCACTCCAGCTATGGGTAAAATAGCAAATTATGTCCCATTAATTATAAACAACCAATTGTAAACAACAAGTATTGTGTTTCAACTGATTAACACTCGTCATCGAGTTGTTTTGCCTTCAGTAAGTGATGACTCATTAGTATAAAAAAAACATAGTTTGAATATTTTCTTTTAATTAAAATTTAAAGTACAGACATATATTAGTTAGTTAAAGTACAGGCACGGATACAGCACCATGTAATAATTATTTAAAGTGCAGAAAATGCTCTGTGTTGGATAATGGCCTTGTGGGGCCGGACGCATCTTGAAGTGGACGTATGTGTGCGGGGATCGTTTGATTTGGCTTGCGCGATTTAGTGCGAGTGGACCCGTACAGTCAAGTGCAAAATAAACTGGTTCTCACAGTCGGAGCTCACAGACGTCGACGGGGCCACCACGTTGACGAAACCTCACATCAAGGGTCAAGGTGCACCTACGCATGGGGGTTCTGTGACGTCACGGACTTTTGTGTGGGAAACAGAGTTTTGCCAGTCTGGGTTTTGGAAGCAAGCCGAACAGACGATTTCTCTATGTAGTCTTCAAATGAAAAATGGGAATTTATTTCCCTAAGAGAATACAGGCATGAGATTCCTTCTCCCCCCCCCCCATCCTCGAATGGCTAAGGACTTAATCTAGGAATTAACTACGATAGAGTAGTAATTTGGTCTCACCATTAACGTTGGTGAAGCATCTTCGTGGCTGACGGAAATCTAACGCCTGAAATAAATAAATCAAAGTAAAAGATTGTTGGCTCGTGAATTTTGTGTTATAAAGGTTTTGTTGTAGACATAACGGACGGCGATGTTCACGGCAGTACAGAAACGAAGAAAGAATTCAACCACTGGACGACATCGAGACGACACCCCTCCACGCGACGAGGAAAGAAGTAAAGGTACGAGAAATTAAAGGTATGCCACATATGCCTTTTTGGTGTTAAAAATGACCAGTTGTTTAAGCGAGAACTGCCACAGCCCATTCCGGGACGGGTACACACAGCGAGAACTGCCACGGCCCATTCCGGGACGGCTATGCAACATATGAACTAATAATTTAAAGTACAGAAATGCAATATGGACTAATTATTTAAAGTACAGAAACACACTATTCACTAATTATTCAAAGTATCAAAATGCACTATGCACTTGTTACTTAAAGTACAAAAATGTGTTATGCACGAGTTGTTTAAAGTACAGAAATACAATCGGCATAAGTTATTTAGAGTATTGATTTACTCCTCTCCAGGAGTTAGGCACAAGGCCAGTTTTTATCTTACTCCCACAAGTAAGATGTGACCCAAGGTTGGGTCGGGAAAGTGGGGTTTAAAAATTGCCTGGGCAGACCCGTCGGCATTGCCCAGTAGGGGCGTCTCAGGCAGTAAGCAATAAACTTACTCCTCCTCAAAGAGGGGAGGCGAAGCCTGGGAGGGTGGACCTCCTAGAACTGCACAGGGCAGACCCATAGACTGGCATAAATCAAGCCCCGAAGGCCAAGACAATACCAGTCTATGGGGTGCAGTATCCATCGGAACAGATACTACACTCTGATCTTAGCCAAAAGGCCAAGAACACAGGAATGCATTATTCACTAATTATTTAAAGTGCAGAAATGCACTGTGCCATAGTTATTTCAAGTACAGAAATGGATGAGTAAGTCATTTTTAAGAAAACTGAAGATATGTTTCTTGGTTCAGTGGTTTCAAGACCTCAGCTTATATTAACAGAAGAGTACGAATAGCAACCGCTCCATTTGAAAGGCTAAAAGAAAAGATATGGAGCAGGAAGGACATGTCAACGCCTCTGCAGTTTAAACTTTACAATGCATTGATAGTTCCTATTGCTGTATATGCAAATGATAGTTCATATTGCTGTATATGCAAGTGATAGTTCATATTGCTGTATATGCAAGTGAAACAAGTACTATACTGGCAGAGTATGAGAGAAAGTTCAATGTCTTTGAAATGGAATGTTTAAAAACTATCCTTCAAATAACTTTGCGAGATAGATGTCGAAATGCAGAAAGAGGCTTAATATTAACAGATCCATCAACAACATTATTCGAAAACAAAAGATTAACGTGGTTTGAACATGTTTCCTGGCTACCAGACTCCAGCTATGTAAAGAAATTATACAAAGAAAATTTCATTCAAGAAAGATTACGAGGTTGACCACTAAAGAAATAGGCCGACCAGATAAGGGATGAGACTGGGATACATTGTTTGTTGCATAGGTAATTGTACCGGAATCGGGACAAATTTTAGAATCGTCCCATCACTTCTAGGTACCCCAAACACACTCTTAGGATGTTGTTTGTTGCATAGGTAATTGTACCGGAATCGGGACAAATTTTAGAATCGTCCCATCACTTCTAGGTACCCCAAACACACTCTTAGGATGTTGTTTGTTGCATAGGTAATTGTACCGGAATCGGGACAAATTTTAGAATCGTCCCATCACTTCTAGGTACCCCAAACACACTCTTAGGATGTTGTTTGTTGCATAGGTAATTGTACCGGAATCAGGACAAATTTTAGAATCGTCCCATCACTTCTAGGTACCCCAAACACACTCTTAGGATGTTGTTTGTTGCATAGGTAATTGTACCGGAATCGGGACAAATTTTAGAATCGTCCCATCACTTCTAGGTACCCCAAACACACTCTTAGGATGTTGTTTGTTGCATAGGTAATTGTACCGGAATCGGGACAAATTTTAGAATCGTCCCATCACTTCTAGGTACCCCAAACACACTCTTAGGATGTTGTTTGTTGCATAGGTAATTGTACCGGAATCGGGACAAATTTTAGAATTGTCCCGTCACTACTAGATACACTATTATCAGTTTAACATTCATTTTACATGCTGGCATGTGTTGGATTGTTTTAAGAAATTGACTTCTAAAGTTACCTATCACTGGTCAGGTTTTTATTTATCCATATTTCTCTCCAGTCCATTTTCATCACTCCTATGTTTTTCTTGGTCTTCTCCTGTGAACTGAACCTGCTACATCAACTGTTCTACATCTCCTAATCGAAAAACTCTCACCCATTCTTTCAACGATTCTATACTTTCAAAGTCTCCTGTTCTGCAGACATTTCCATACATTGTTAAGATTTAATCTTCCTCTGAGGTCATCAGACCTAAGCCTGTCATTAAGACTCACATTACATATCCATCATATAGATCTCATATAATTTCTCTCCATACAACGCATGTCCTCAACCTTCATTTGCCAGATTTCACTTCCATTCTTTCTCATACTTCATACGAATGCCTGATAGACTCTTCCCTTGATCGACTGTGGTAATGCTCTGCTGGTTAGTAATGGCAGAAGTTCCTTGAACCCACTCCATCCACTCCTAAATCTTGCAATCATACTAGCACCTGCTCCACCCTGTGCTCCAATGGTATCACCAAGATAACAAAACTTCAATAGCTTTACCATGCAGATATAATTTGACTCAATATTTGAGACTCTTATCTCTGGGCTTGGTATATGGGGAATAACTGATGTCCTTAAGCTGAGCAGGAGGAGATGGCTTCGCCATGTTGAGCGAAACTCCAGCTGGATCTCCCGGGTCAGAAACATGTCGGTCGCATCAAGTTGGCAGGCTGGAAGATCGAGGTTTTCTTGGGATGAGCTGTGTAAACGTGACGGTGCAACCCTGGGGATTACAAACTTAGATCCTCGCGACTGCCGAGCCTGGAGTGGAAGACTTTGATCAAGACTGACAGGCAGGCCCCACCCTCTAATAGAGAACTAATCAAAGGCCTGTTCAAAATAAATTGGAAGAAGAAGAAGAAGAAGAAGAAGAAGAAGAAGAAGAAGAAGAAGAAGAAGAAGAAGAAGAAGAAGAAGAATATTGAATAAAAAAAAACACTTTTCTGTATCAAAGTAGATGATGGAAAAATAAAAAATAAAAAGTGGCTAGTCAGAATCAAATATCGATTCGTTAGATGCATTGCTATATCGGTTCAATATCGAAAATCCGACTGATTTTTTTAAATATTTTAGATATTGCTCTGTTATTATCAAACTATTAAAAGGAAGAAGAGGCTTAGAGTTACACCTTTCACACTTTTTATTAGTTTTAAAATAGGGTGTGAAAAACATTTATCATCTTGGAATTTGTTTTATGCAGATAGATACACAATGTGGGCACAGTGCACTGAATGCTTACAGTTTATATTTTAAAAGAAAACTTTCTGGATATGTGTTGTCGTTGTTGTTTTGTGTCTTTTTAATTGTTTACCCCATTCTGACATCCAAGGGTATATAAGCCATGGGCAGAATTATAATCATTTCACTTGTATTTGCAAAAGCTGCTCTGAAAATGTTCAACCTTTGAAAGTAAAGATAAAACAGTAGACATGAGATTTCCTCTACAACACTTTTATCACTCAATAAGTCGCAGACCTTACGCATAGATGGTGCCACTAATAAAATATCTATATGATTTCAATAAAGTACTAACCTTCAAATGTCACGTGTCAAAATTTGAGCCCAATCAGATTATTAGTTTACAAATTACAGTTATTTAAATGAACTGGCTACTGTTGCAAATATTTACAACAATGGAAAAATCTGAATTTCATGTGTTGATAAAGCATTGTTTTCTTGATGGGAGAAAATACTGTACAAGCAAAGAAATGGCTGTATTATTCAGACTATGTTTCATCGGAAACAACGGTTAAGAGGTGGTATACTGACTTTAAATGTGGTCGTACAAACACAAATGGTACTGAACACTTAGGTCACACAAATTCGATAGTTGTCTCGGAAAACATAAAAAAAAGTCAACAAACTCGTTTTGGCCGATCGTAAATTGAAAGACATGATTATTTCCCTTTACTGTTTAAGAATGATCGATGGGTAAAGGAAAATGTTTCCACTCAAACATTTAACATTGTGAAAAACAGTTATTTATTTTCATATGTTATCATCTTGGAATTTTTTGTATGTCATTTGCAGAGATAGATGCCCAGTTTAGATTTTTAAAGAAAATTTTCTGGATATATTTACCACGATCTAACATCCAAACAGACAAGGTTATCTGAGACATTTTCACCAACAGAATTAATTATTATTATTTCATTTGTATTTGCACAAATGTTCAACTTTTATTTTTGGACAGACATCCAGTTTTCTGAAAAAAATTTCTTTCTTGTTACCCTATATATTTTAGGCTTATTCATCCATGTCACCCTATGATTGGGCCTCTTTCCTCCACCTACAAGTCTGGCCTCTTTCCTTCAACAGTGTATCCTTCAACTTCTTCCACTGTTCTTCCACTGTTCTTCCACACTTCCTGTTGACAAAGGAAAGAGTCTACCAGGCATGCAGTGTAAAGACATACGTTACATGGAGAGAAATAATATGAAAATGATATGATGGATGTGTTATGTGTGTCTTAAAGACAGACTTAGATCTGATGTCTTCATAGTAAAACCTTTTGTAAATAAACCATTTTTTTAACTAGAAAAACCTTTTGTAAATAAACACTTTTTAAATAATAAAACTTTTTGTAAATACACCTTTTTTAAATAGTAAAACTTTTTGTAAATAAAACCTTTTTAATAGTAAAACATTTTTGTAAATAAACCATTTTTTAACTAGTAAAACTTTTTGCAAATAAAACTTTTTTGTAAATAAAACCTTTTTTTAATAGTAAAACATTTTTGTAAATGAACCATTTTTTAAATAGTTAAACTTTTTGTAAATAAACACTTTTAAAATAATAAAACTTTTTGTAAATAAACCTTTTTTAAATAGTAAAACTGATTGTAAATAAACCCTTTTTTAAATAGTAAAACTTTTTGTAAATAAACACTTTTTTAAATGGTAAAACATTTTTTTAAATAAAACCTTTTTTTAAATAGTAAAACTTTTTGTAAATAAACACTTTTTTAAATGGTAAAACATTTTTGTAAATAAACCTTTTTATAATAAAACTTTTTGTAAATAAAACGTTTTTTAAATAGTAAAACTTTTTGTAAATAAACACTTTTTAAATAGTAAAACTTTTTGTAAATAAACACTTTTAAATAATAAAACTTTTTGTAAATAACCCCTATATTAAATAGTAAAACATTTTGTAAATAAACCTTTTTTTTTTAATAAAACATTTTGCACATAACAAATGTTTTTTAATAAAAATACTTGTTGTAAATAAACCTTTTTTTAAATAGTAGAACTTTTTGTAAATAACCACTTTTTTAATAGTAAAACTTTTTGTAAATAAACCTTATTTTAAATAGTATTTTTCTGTAAATTAACCCTTTTTATAAATAGTATAACTTTTTGTAAATAAACCCTTTTTTAAATAGTAAAACTTTTAGTTAATAAAGCCTATTTTTACTAGTAAAACTTTTTATAAATAAACCCTTTTTTAAAATAGTAAAACTTTTTGTAAATAAACAATTTTAAATAGTAAAACATTTTGTAAATAAACTATTCTTTTTAAATAGTAAAACTTTTTGTAAATAAACCATTTTTTAATAGTAAAACCTTTTGTAAATAAACCCTATATTTAATAGTAAAACTTTTTGTAAATAAACCATTCTTTTTTAATAGTAATGGAATAGTACTGTAAATAAAAAATTTTGTAAATAAAACTTTTTGTAAATAAATCCTTTTTTAAATGGTAAAATATTTTGCAAATAAACCATTTTTTTAAGTAATAAACCTTTTTGTAAATAAAACATTTTTTTAAATAATAAAACTTTTTGTAAATAAATCCTTTTTTAAATCGTAAAACATTTTGCAAATAAACTCTTTTAGAATAGTAAAGCTTTTTGTAAATAAATCCCTTTTTAAAATAATAAAACTTTTTGTAAATAAACCATTTTTTTTAATCATAAACCTTTTTGTAAATGAACCTTTTTTTAAATAGTAAAACTTTTTGTAAAGAAACCTTTTTTCAAATAATACAACTTTTTGTAAATAAACCCTATATTTAATAGTAAAACCTTTTGTAAATAAGCCATTTTTTAAATAGTAAAACTTTTTGTAAATAAACCATTTTTTAAATAGTAAAACTTTTTGTAAATAAACACTTTTTAAATAGTAAAACTTTTTGTAAATAAACACTTTTTAAATAGTAAAACTTTTTGTAAATAAACACTTTTTAAATAGTAAAACTTTTTGTAAATAAACACTTTTTAAATAGTAAAACATTTTGTAAATAACCCCTATATTAAATAGTAAAACCTTTTGTAAATAAACATTTTTTTTAATAGTAATACTTTTTGTAAATAAATTTTTTTTTTAATTAGTAAAACATTTTTGTAAATACACACATTTTTAAAAAAATCTGTGACGGCAAAATTAGAAATCTAGGTATTATTTTGTTTATGATTCAACCGATCTAAAAGTTTTTAAAAATCGGTGTCAAGGCGAAATATGTTATTTTAGTAGTTACCAACTCTGGGGTACCTCACGTAAAATTGATCCATGTTGCCTAATGCAGACTACAACTTTTATCTCGATATACAATTCCAAAGTTTATTTAATGTGTTTGTATAACTACAAATAATATTTGATTTGATTTTGTCCTTCAAGATCTAATTATTGCATTACTTTGTCTTAATTTGCCCGATTCGTTTACCTGCTTCGATTATATAAGTTGACCAAAACAAATGCCACCCATGGAATCGTCAATAAAATTTATAATCCTTTCTTCGACTCAACCATATTTTGTACAAATAAACTTCCATCTATGCTTGACTTGTTAATCAAGTTTCAATCATGAATATCTAACCGTTTTTGTTTTATCTCTTTTCAATGATATGAGGGACACTTTGGTGACTGTCTCATCAGGAGGAGGTGTGATCTGGAATGGGCTTGACACACAGTGGGCCCAGCAGTGAAAATTGGCCAAAAATCACTTTTTCATACCAAAACTAGATAAAAATTTCTGATTAAACAAGGAAAATTTGCCTGCTAGCATGTGTAGAAGTGATTTTATGATAATTTAACATTACGGAAATCTGTAAAAAATAGTAATTTTATTTTTGGTCAATTTTACATGTCCATAAAATTGCCCTCGTCATATAAACCCCCAGAATTTTCACCAGAAATTATTGAAAGACTCTATTATTGCTACATTTAAACTGAGACACCTTGAACGTCCCCCCCCCCCCTAAGCATAAACAACTTAATGCAATAATTAGGAATACTTTTCTGAAATGTACCATATTTTTAGATGATTAAGCCTAAAAATTGTCAACAAATGTGTAATTTTTGGCTAAACGTTACTGGGTTTTGACCTCATATTTTCGTAAATATCTCAAAAATGGCAGAGAGGCGCATACTAAAACTATATATTTTGGGAAAGTACATTCTATTCAGAAAAAGGTTTAAGTTTTTTATGTGACCCTTGCCCTTATTAAAAAAAACTGAATCAAAATTTAGGTGCTGTTATAGCTGACACGCCAGATTTCTATGACTTTGCGTCGGCAACGATCGGGCAGGTCACGGAAGCGCCCGAGAGTTGCCGAGACGAAAACGTCAAGCGTTAATGGAAGACTTGCAGGCGATAATATAAGACGAATAAATTCAAAGAAAAAATACATAGATAAAAAGATAAAAAAACAAACAAACTGTAGGGTGAGGGTGGGGGATCAAATGAACCATTTTCAATCAAATGTGTAGAAAGAAAATTGTTTTCTTTTTTTGGGGGGGGAGGATTTTGTCAATGTTTTCTTTTTCATTTGTTTCGCTGTTTTTGGGGGTTTTTTTTCTTGCTAACATAAAACAAAGAAAGAAAGAAAATGGGTTAGGGTTCCCGTTAGGGTTATGGCTCCCGTTCTTAGTGATAACCAAGCCCTGCATTCAAACTGGCAAGCTCTAACTGGAAAACTGGCAGATGCTAATATAAGACGAATAAATTCAAAGAGAAAATACATAAATAAAAAGATAAAAAACGAACAAACTGTAAGGTGGGGAGTCAAATTAACCATTTTTAATCAAATGAGTAGAAAAGAAAATTGTTTGTTTTTTTTTTGGGGGGGGGGGGAATTCTCAACGTTTTCTTTTTCATTTGTTTCGCTATTTTTCTTTTCTTTTTTTTCTTGCTAACATAAAACAAAGAAAGAATGAAAAATGTGTTAGGTTTAGGGTTAGAGTCTAGAGTTAGGGTTAGGGCTCCCGTTCTTAGCGATAGCCAAACCCTGCATTCAAACTGCCAACCTCTAACTGGAAGACGCTAATATAAGACGAATAAATTCAAAGAAAAAATGTGTAGATTAAAATCATTTTTTTTTTTTTTGTGAAAATAATGTTGTTTTTTTTTGGGGGGGGGGTAAAATTTTGTCAATGTTTTTATAAGATAAAAAATATATAAAAAAGATATTATTCCGTCAGTTCTCGGGCGCTTCCGCGACCTGCCAGATCGTTGTCAACGCAGAGTCACGGAAATCTGGCGTGTCAGCTATAGTTGTACCAAAAAGATTTTAGCGTCACCTTACATATAGTGGAATCAGGAAGATATGGTACCTCATAAAATAGGAAAATTGAAAGGCACAAAGTGTTTTGATCAATAATTTAAGCCAATTTAAAGCTTTATAGAAATACATTTAGAAATGCTTATATCAATTTCTATATTTTATATAGAGGAAAACGAAAGAAAAGCAACACTTCTTTTATAACAACAACAACGAAAGGTTTATTGAAATAGGGAGAAGTAAAATATCTGCGGCCGCTTCGTTCATGAATATATCTTCGGCGAAGATAGCATCACAGGATATTGGTGACAAAGGCAGAGAGGAAGATGAGATGATCTGTTTTAGCTGGTGCCAGGGAACCGCCTGCCGATCGTCTGCAATTTCTAAAGGGGCTGAAGTAGTCCCTTAGGTAACTAATGATATCAATGCGCCCTGCGAGCTGATTGGCAAAAATGTGGCCAAACCACCTCACAGGGCCACTGATATGTATTAAGAAGCAAACATCATTTATGACTGCTAGAGCTTTTCCTGGCAAAACATAGATTGATGTTTATTAGAATATAAATATTACATCAAATTTTCATTAATTTCATGATTTTTTTTATAGTCTGTTGACTGAAGTCGTGGTATTGAATTTTCACAGCATTTGTATATTTTGACATTCTCATTTTCGATGGAACCTACTGTAATTGTGATGCGAGATCTGAAAATAGATGTAGCGGCCATTTTGTATGAATGAATTGTGTAGGAAGTACACAATTAACAGATATGTTGAAATTGTATGAAGAGCTTGTTAATGAGGTGTGGTTCCGACTAAAGGTGGTGACTTTGAGACAAAACCTATTTCTGCTTCAGATCAAAAAAGCATCGCAGTCACTCATTCCCAAATCAATTGTTCCAACTACATGGTTCCTCAAAGTCATTTATCGTTGTCATAACGATTACCAACAGTGGATAGAGAAGTCATGGCCATTAAGCGATCCGCTTCGTCACTCCAGAAATGTGTTAATTGCATTCGTGGTTTGAATTGTATTCGTGTTTTTTTTTGGTGTTTTTTTTTTCTTACTTAAGTTTACTCCAAACAAGGCACTGGGACGTACTGTGAATTAGGGGAATCCTATATAGGGAGTTTTGCAGCGAGACGCTTGTTCGCATTACATTTAAATGTCTGTATGTTAGTAGAGTCACAGAAACAGGAAGCAGGAAAGGAATTCCAAAGGCTAGCAGTACGAAGAAAGAAGCTATTAGAGTAGAAAGCTGTCCGGCATTTGGGGACCTCAACAGTGAAGGGCTGGGATCTTGTTGACTGACAGGTTGATTTGGGGTATTTACGTAGAGGGGCAGCAGCGCAACACATTCGTTTGAGCATATTCTATTAAAGTACTTGAAACAAGCACAAGGATGCAACATTGTGGCGATGGTGTTGTATCGTCAGATTTCAACCATTATGCTTGTTGAAGGAAAGTCAATCTGGATAAGATGAAGCAACTACATTAAGATACAACTTTGAACTTATGTGAGAACATTAGTTGGGTGAAGATGAACCACACTCTTCGTGGGACTCTTCATCATTCAGTTGAGTTAATGGCTTTGAATGATGGCTGTGGTTTGAGGAGCTTCTCAGAAAAATGTTAGGAGCTGAATAAGAAAGACATTCGCAATTACCTAAAATTCCTGTCACAGAAAACTTCACCTCTTGAACGACTCACTTATGTCATTACTCGAACATTCAGATCCTGGTGTTGTGAAGCTGGTCAATCAGTGACCTCCTAAAAAGTACTGCACTGAATGTGATGCAAATGATCGCACTATAAGGTATCGTGCAAGACTTCTAAATCTGCCAAAGAAATGTGGTGCCAGCTTGGTAGAAGATCCCTTCCTTGATTGAATACTGTATGTAATTCATTAAACTTTTGTTCACTAATGCTGATATCTCTTGTTTCAGTTCCAAGTACAAATATAAGATTCTCAATTATGAATTATTTAGTGTCTAAAACATCAAGAAATAAAAACAAAAATAATAAAACTCACACCACCAGAGCATTTATTCTCATGAATGCCGTGTACACCACAATAGAGGAACAATCATCAGCTTCATAAAATATAAACACAGATCGCGGCGCAGCACCATTTTGTGCCACAAAAATGATGCTGTTCATACAAACCTTCTGGATCTGTGAGAGTGTTCTAATGTTTTGATTTTGTTTTGCTGTAGTTAAAAAGAATGAACTGAATCCAGTGTTTTGTATTACTGTATTAATTGTTTCTCTATTTTTGTTATTGATGACGTCTTTTGATGTAAGCAGTAAAACACCCCAGAAACTGTGTCTTCAACCAGAAACTGGGAACTGATTTTGGTCGCAGAAACAGCCGTACTTATTAGAAAGATTTACGAACGACCAACCTGTATCTATAGAGACAACACACGTATGGGTGAGAGTTATTTGGGTTAGTAACACGGAAGGAAGTGATAAAGATGGACTTGAGGGATTGGTGGTGGTGGACAGAAAAAAAAATACAGAAAAAATGAATAAATACTTTTAGCTTAACATGAATTCAAATAAATATATTTTAAAAATATTTAATTCTCATGAATTTGATATTCCTGGCAGATGTAAACAGACCAAATTATTGAACTTTTGTTTCAGTTTTTATTCAGACAATAGAAAGAAAGAAATCGCAAAATCAGGACTTTTAAACAGATTTAACATTTCCCATGTTCTCTTTTTGAAGTTTATAAATTGTCATTAAAATCTACGACATTTCAGTGTTAACTGGGACGAATTTGTCAACTTGATTCGGTTGAATACTCAGTTTGTTGACAACAACAAAAAAAAACAGAATGTAACAATATCAGCTGAAGTGATCTCGCTTAAGCGCTCAAAAGCCTCTGCCATTAAACTTGGATGGCCTGATTGTAATTGCTATACAATTTGCTTAAATCAGATCTATTTCTGACTCAGACAACACATGAATATCACCCGACTGAATATGAACACACAGACAAAAAATAAGAGAAAATGCCTCTCTGGACAGGGGTTCTCTTTCGAGTCCTCAAACAAAATAGCTTGATAAAATTGGATTAAAGAACTTATAACGGACGTTGTCTAAACGAAAAGAAATCTTTCATGATCCCTATCTCCCTCCCAAAAAAAGACACAGCTTCTGGGGAACTCACTACTGACATCAAACGACGTTACACACCTGTCCATGCTGCCGATCGCTCCTCGGCCTCCTTTTTCCACGAATATTCATCTAGCGCCTCTCTAGTTGACAAAGGACACTTCCGTTTTACAATCTTGTTGAAAGCTTCGGCCATTAAACTTGGATGGCCTGATTGTAATTGTTATAGATATAGATATCTTCCTTATTCATGAATGTGAACACACAGAGGACAGAGTAAAAATTGAGAAAATGTCTCTCTGCACAGGGGTTCCACTCATGTTTTTCCAATCCTCAAACAAAATAGTTCAATAAAACTGGCTTTAAAAACTAATGACAGGCGTGGTCTAAAAGAAAAGAGATTGACAAAAACAAGAGTCATTGATCCGATTTCTTATAATAAGTAGGGTTCATTCACGACCAAAATCATTTTCTGAACGCAGCCCGATACACAGCTTCTAGAGTGCTCACTGCCAACATCAAACAAGGTTAAACACCTGTCCACCAACCTTTACTGTCGACCATTCAAGAAAAAATGTCTTTCTGCACAGGGGATCCACGCATTTCTTTTGGTCCTCAAAAAAAAATAGCTCGATAAAACTGGATTAAAAAACTAATGATAAACGTTGTCTAATAACACGCAATAGACAAAAACTGTCGAGTCATTGATCAGATTTTTTAATAAGTAGGGCTCTTTAACAACCAAAATCAGTTCCTAGGTCAGCCTGATGACATAGCTTCTCCCGACATCAAATGGCATTTCATACCTGTCCACCGACCTCACTCAACCCGTATGATCCTGACCATTTCTCGATTTTTCTTTGTCCACAGAACATATGTTTATCTACCCCTGGCAGACTGACTGGCGCCTCTCCAGTCGACAAAGGACAATCTCTGTTCTGTATCTCTTTTGACACAATCCAATCGTTTTAAAACGAAATCAGGTTTTTATTTTGCTTACTTGGCACGGTTTACCAATTTTTGTCTTCTCGCAACAATACGCAGTATATAACATAATATATTGCCGGTCACTGGGTGGATGATACACACAATCACAGCTGAAACCAACCAAAGCCACCCATAGACTGATAGACCAAAAATTATGCTTATATAAAGACTTCTCTCTTCAAACACTAGGGCAGAGATCCATGAAGCATGCTGAAGAGATATAGAGTGCTCTTCGCCCCCCCCCCTTCCCCCTTCCCCTTCAAAAAAAAAAAACAATACCACCCATAGAATCGTTAATAAAATTCACAATCCTTTTCATCATTTTTGACGGCGGGTGTATACTAAAATTATTTATCTACCTCCCACAAGGTAAGATGTGACACAAGGTCGGGAAAGTGGGATCAGATAAGCCAGCGCTCGAGAGGTGAGCACTCTGCCCATTTAAAAATTGCCTGGGCAGCCCCGTCGGCATTCCCCGGTAGGGGCGCCTCAGACAGTAAGCAATAAACTTACTCCTCCCCAAAGAGGGGAGGCAAAGCCTGGGAGGGTGCACCTCCTAGAACTGCACAGGACCGGCAACCCCCAATAGACTGGCGTAAATCCAGACCCAAAGGCCCGGACGATACCGGTTTATTAGGCGGGGTAAAAACATCTTACAAAGATCATACTCTTTTGGCAACTGCAATCATCCTTTATGACGTCACACTGTTTTTGGCAATTACCATTCTTTCTTTATGACATCATCGATTTTTAAGCAGGCAAACTACCAGTGTACACTTTATGACGTCAGAAAAGTAGGATATCATGACATAAGAAATATTAGAGATTGGTTGAATGAATATAGAGTAAGAATGGCCGAGAGAAATACATAGATAGCTAAGAGAAAGATGGGTGATTTATTCAGTTTTTTTTTAGTTTTTTTTATTTGTAAATATTAATTTATTAGAAGTTTAAAACAAATTAACTATGTTACAATTTTAGATGAATAAATTATTTTTAAATTTATTTATTCAATCACAAATAAAAAAAAAAATTTTTTAAATAAATAAAAATAAAAAAACAAATATATTACACTGATCCATTCGGTGAAAAAGTAAACTATAAGATTAATAATTCAATAGATAATTAATAAATCCCTTATACGTCACTTGGACATTGTTTAGTTCAATTTCAAGAAATCCCGATTCCTTATATAAAATCGTATCACAGTTAATAGTTTTCTTCAAATGTCCGGCTAGCTTGGCAGGCCGAGAGCAAACTAAAGGCGTTTCCACGAATAATGGCGATAGAGAGGCGCTCGTAAAGCCAAGACAATTCGTGATTATCTCGGGTATTGCCGAGGAAGTCGCGCGTGGCAGAGCCTATCACTCCACTCGTCTCCACAGCGATCGGTTGAAATACAAATCTGTCTAGAACAGTGGTTCTTAACCTGTGGGGAATTCCCCACTGGTGGGGAATGGCGGAGTTGCCAAGTGGGGAATGACCGGCCGGACAGAAGAACCACTGCTTCGAAATTTAATACATGAGATCAAAAACAAATCGCGAAACCGCCTGATTGACCTTGAATCTGATTTGCGCTGCGCTATTTCATAGGTGGAACCGAACATTGAGGCACTTGTCAAGGCAAAACAAATGCAAAAGTCTCATTAACCTGTATGCGTCTAGTGCTAGTGTTACATTTTTTTGTATGCTTTTTATAGGCCAAATATATTTAGAAAAAACATTACGAATTTTTTCGTATGTATTTATTTCCAGGTGATAACTGTGGTGGGAATGGAGAGCTGGCTCACTAAATAGTGGGGAATTGGAGAAAAAAGGTTAAGAACCACTGGTCTAGAAGATCCGCATATTTTGACCGCTTGCGGCTCTCTGCTGACGCTGCTGCATGCTCAGAATTTGTTTCCGATTCTATCACTGACGAGGGCGCAAAAGTGTCGACACAAGTCACATCCCATATCAGTGACTTACCGTTTGTAAAGGGAAACACCGTCAGGTCGTTTGCTATCCTCTCTATCAAGGCCAACCGTTTCGAGGATCAATAGGAAGCCAGCGATGTCTAGTGCTCGGAAATCTGCCGGCGCTCCTTCTACACGAAAGGGTGTGGAATCCATATATGTCAAACGGCACCTGTGACTGCTGCAAACTTTAGAACCTGTGCGCAGAGCTACAGCAAATCTCAGGCAATTGTCATCAACCAGGTCGCCAACAGCCGATGGTGGGAAGGCTGTTAGCCATGCACTGTTGTGTGACGAACTTGCAGCTTGAAGGCAAGCCAGATGGTGTTGGTCGCAAAATGTGTTTTAGGGATTCGAGTCTGGTCTTCTGTCTTCCTGCCTGCTCCGGAATGATGAGACCAGTTCTCCTCCAGTCGGCGGATCACGGTCATGGATCAGTTGATCAAGAGGAGATTCGGATGCTTCATGTAGAATACTCTTGCGCAAATGGAGATGTAAGCCGGCAATGCAACGTCGGTTGTTAATCTAAGACCAAGTCCACCAAAGGAGATAGAAAGAGTGGCCTGGCGCCAGCCTACATCATCAAAATTGATGATGCAGATGGCCGTGGCTGAGTCCCGAATTACGCAATCCAGCCTGCTCAGGTCGACCGGAAATTAGTAACATGGCGCACTACATAGCGAAAATAAAAATTTTGGAATACAGAAGCAGTTGCACAAGAGAAAAAGTGCCAGATGCTTATGAATGAGTAAGAGCCGGGATGACATGTTGGACAAGTTGGCAATTTTTTTGTCGATATCAGCTTGGATCGCTGGTTTGAAAATTGGGGAGCCAATGATTATGAGTTTGTCTCGATTGGTGAGGTTAACCCTATCTAAGACTATGCTGATTTGCGAGAAGGTTTCTAGAAGATGGTCACAGCGGATGGAGTTGAAAGCATTCCTCACATCCAACTTGACCAACAAACAGTCCTGCTGCCATTGTTGTTGGTCCTGGATAAACGCCCTAACAGCATGTACTGCAGCTTCACCTCCACGACGGACTCTGATGGTGTGAGCGAAAAAAACAAGCCACGCCCAAAAATCCATCTAAAAAACACAATTAGATTTTCGTTTCAAAAACCAGCTCTGCAGCCAATTTTATCAAAAAAAAAAATGGCTGTCACGAGGTATGCGTCCTACTATGTCCTCCACACCACGTGATTAAAATCCCATTTTCGCGCCCAAACTTAAGGTGCTGCCTGGAGCCGACTTAAACCTTTAAATAAGCGAAGATTTTCGTCGAACAAGGACAGTTGGAAAAATATCAGCACACGCTTAACCCTCGCGCTCCTGGGCTACTATTTCAACTCACACATACACTTACACACCCTGACAAAAAAGTGACACACACACATCCCAATGCCTACACGCCCTATCAATTCTCAAACTTTGTTTTTCTCAGAAAACACAGGAACTGCACTTTGACAATACACTCTTGTGAATTTGAAATAATTTAGTCATCCAAAAAAGAATGTGGTTGTATGAACACGTCAAACGTCAATAAATCGCGCGTAAAGGGACGAATGCAACTAAAAGCATGAACGCAACTTCACTATGCACTATTTGACCAGGTGTATGCTGTTGTAATTCTAAATGATGAAATATGCCAGTTTTTATTTAGCATGAAACATCAGTAGTTAACTAACGAAAGGAATCATTTGCATACACAACACTGCTTAATTTATTTATTGTCATTGTTTAGTAGCATTATATCTTGATTTCAATCTTTGTAAGAGGACATAAAACCCATTCTGAGACAGGTAGTCTTCTATTTAAAGTATGTAGTAAAAAAAAAAGCCACAGAAAAACAAACGTTGATTGACTCACATTTAGTATAATAAGAAGTGGTAGGACGGATTTTGTTAAACATGCAGATGTCATAAAAATTGACATTTCTTTCCTCTCGCAGAGAGCAACCCTAGCTAGGTTTTTTGGTCACACAATGACCAATCAGACTCCTGGGCATATTAATTTCGAACTAACGGATTCCATTCCATTCGGATTCTATTCTGATTCTTAAAGGGAATTGCAGAGCAGCCAGAGAGCTTCCAGGTATGCATGAAGAAAGATGTTGACACTCTGTCAGCTAGACACTGAGCAAGGCTATCTTCACTTGAAGATACACTGCTCCAAGAAAAGATTTTCGGCAGCTGACCTTTATTATTACTATTCCTTTCTTCACTGTCTTAACTTCAGGCAACCTACACCCAACGGTGTAGGTCACTTAAATAAATATATATCATTTGGTGTTCATAGGAGGGTTTTGTTTTTCTTTCTTTGGCGATTCTTTTATTACAGACTAGCAAGGATACCCGGCGTTACCCGGGGGCCATGAAAACAAAATAGAAGAGGTTAAAACGGTGTGTGAAATATCTTTATATTAAAACTTCTATCTCTTTACCTTTCTCAAGCCGTCTCTCTCTATTTCTCTTCCCCCCTCTTCTCTCTCCCTCACCCCTCTTTTACCTCTGTCCAGTCCATTCATCTCCATTGAAAATAATGTAAGTCATTCACCTCCCCTTTATATAATAGATGACATTGGAAATTGCTGAAAAAAAACGACCTCTCCCTGACGAAACATGACCCGGTTGACCCCCAAAGAATTAATAATTTTTTTAATTTTTGGTATCATTCATTCAGGGCAACACTGATCAAGAATCCACCGCCACTATTTTCCCCTCCCTCTTCCAACCCCTCTCTTTCTCCTCCGCCTGGCCCATTCCTCTCTCTAGTTTTAATGTGTTAAAAAAAAAAAAAAAAAAAAAAAAAAAAAAAAAAAAAAAAAAAAAAAAAAAAAAATAATAATAATAATAATAATAATAATAATAATAATAATAATAATAATAAGAAGAAGAAGAATAAGAATAAGAATAAGAATAAGAATAAGAATAATAATAATAATAATAATAATAATAATAATAATAATAATAAGAATAATAATAATAATAATAATAATAATAATAATAATAATAATAATGATGATGATGTAATTAATTTATCAGAGTTTTCACTTTTTTTTCAATTCAATACTGAAATCTTACAATTATTGCTCCTGGATAACGGCGAGTAGAACAAAATACAATGACGTTCTTGATCCCGGGAAATTTCTGTTGCCCCCACCCTTCTGCTTCAAAATAATATAAAGAGAAATGATGTTGATAATGACAATAGTCCGACGAGATTTAATATATACCACTTACCAAATGTAATACTGTAATATTACATTTACTGCTCCCAAGCAACGCCAAGTAGAACAAAATACAATGACGTTCTTGATCCCGCGTAGAACAAATGGTTGCGGTCAATTCCTAGTTTCTTGTCTCCCCCCCTTTATGTCAAGATTAAGTCCTATAAACATACCTAATTTGATCATTGTTAAGCAAAATTTATTGTACATGAAAAATTTGTTGATCAATGTCAAAGGTCGGTCCCCTTTAAATTAAATGTATCAGTATCAATGAAATTACATGTATCAACTGGATCAACTTGAACGAACCTGTTTGTTGAACAAAGGTAATTTATATCCTTCATTCTACAGGTGAGTGGATCTAATGAAAGAGATACAAGTACTTATTACTGACGAAATAAAAACAGTGATTATATGCTCCCTTTTTGTGGGGGGGGGGGAGATTTAGATTTCCTCTATAAACTGATCTTGTGTCTAACTTTATCACTGCAGATCAACTAAATACCCTCATAACAGTTACATTTTATTGAACTACTAGCAGGAAGACCAGACGTTGCTCGGGATTGAATGTACTTTTTTCTTTGTGTTCATAACACCATATCACTTTCTTTTCTTTTTTTACTACCTTCCTTCCATTTCAACTCCTTCATTATTTACACACATAGAATATAATACCGAAGTTATGACATCGATTTTTCATACATCCTTATATATATATATATATATATATATATATATATATATATATATATATATATATATATATATATATATATACTAGCAGGAAGACCCTACGACGTTGCTCGGGATCAAATGAGGATCACTACTATGTGCTTTTTCACTCTGCTCAAAACACCAAATGACTTTCTTTGTTTTTACTGTCCCCCCCCCTCCTCTCATTTCGCCCCCTAAGAAGCTGAAATGTTTGAAATCTCTCTGAATTACTGTCTTATACATATCGTTTAAATTTCATTAAAATTGGATATACGTATTTGAAGTTTTAAGGGGGTTCTGTTTACATGTTTATATAGAGGTGGAGGCACATAGATATTCGACACATAGAGGGTAACGTATAGAGTCGGGACCATTTCCATTGTCTTCCCCGGATAATTTTATACATATGATATAAATTTCATAAAAATAGGATATATTTGAAGTTTTAAGGGGGTTATGTCCTCATATCGCCTGAGGGTGCATTTAGAGATTCGGGAACACTTCCATTGTTTTACCCGGTAAATTTTACATAAGAATACACTTTTAGATTATATGTACATTCATTCTTTACTTCTATAGGGAACACGCAAACATCACGCACATACACACAGACATTGAGTTTTATATCATTGAGCTATTTTCTTTCCATGTAAGCTAATGTTCTTATGCTGATCTATTAGCCAATCAAAACATTTTATGTCGGATGCACTTCCGTTGGACTATTTACACATTTTTTCCACAACTAAAACAGTTGACGCCAACCCAAGCGGACATTTGTGATCTTGAAGGCCGATAATACATAAGACAACATGGTGGTATATTTACAAGAGTGTGTATTTACAGACGTACAGAATAGTATGTTACAGAAAGACTTCTCCGAGACTGCAGGTATTTATCTACCTCCCACAAAGTAAAATGTGACACAAGGTCGGAAAGTGGGATTTGATAAGTCAGCACCCTAGAGGAAAAGCACTTGTGGCCCTCAAAAAATACCTTGGCAGCCTCGTCGGCATTCCCCGGTAGGGGCGCCTCAGGCGATTAGCAATAAACTAACCCCTTCTCAAAGGGTGAGAAGGCAAAGCCTGGGAGGGTGAACCTCCTAGAACTGCACAGGACAAACCCACAGAGCGGCGGAATCAAGCCCCGAAGGCCAAGACGATACCGGTCTATAGGGTGTAGTATCCATCGAAACAGATACTACGCTTTCATCTTAGCCATTGAAACTTCACTGTAAACATAGTGTCTGGAAGAGTCCATATATTAACGAAATAGGGTAGATCACCCTCATACCATAACAGCCTCCTTTGTTAGCCTTGCTCTGTACGGAGTAAATACTTTTTTCTTTTAGGGTTTATTTCCCTGAAGTCCATAATCTTAAGCTTTCTTTTTGATCTTCATTGTTCAAAACCTGTTTACAGGATTGGTATCTGAAATGTGACGAACATGACATCAATGAATTCGTCCTCTGGAGTATTATTCTTGACAGCATCTAAATATCGTATCCTCATTTGGTTCATGTGTCTTTGTGAGTAAACTTGGGTCCCTTTACCATGTAAATCATGTTTCCAATCCGATTATCCACTATCCCATGTTTCCAACTAGGATTTACTGTTTTTGAACATCTGAAAGAAAACTGTTTCTCCAACTTTGAAGTGTCCCTTCGTGACTTTTTCCGCGTCCCGTGTTCGTATGGGTTAGTAATAATCTATCAAACAGTTTTAATCTTTCTCGCAAACATTGCTTCTGCTGGCGTCATGGAAGATAGAACATTGTTATTTGGTGTCATCCTATATACTTGCAAAAATTCTTGAATGTTTTTTTTTTAGTAGGTGTACCCTTCGTTTTCTTAAGCGCTCTTTTGAACGTATTCACGAACCATTCTGCCTGACCATTGCTTCTTGCATGATACGGTGCGATTGTGAAATGTTCCACTACAAAAGTTGATACAATATTTTAAATTCACTAGACGTGAATTGCGTTCTGTTGTCCGATACAATACAGTCAATCGGGCGATCAATTTTTGTAAAAAATTAATGATTACTTCCGTAGTTTATTTCTTAAATTTTAATATTTCGGCCATTTTTAGAAACAGTCCACTACTATTAGTTAAAAGAAACCATTCAGTGGGTCAGCAAAATGTGGATCCTAGACAACGGTCGGTCAGTTTTCAGCCAGGGTCTGAACTTTATACGAAATGTTTTTGGTGCTAAAGCACAACCGTTGCATATTTTCACCGCATTTTCAATGTCTTTGTTAATGCTTGTCCAATACACATAACTTCTCATGAGACTTTTCATCTCTCAAAATTCCTGAACGACCGACATGATATTCGCTACTTATACAGTTTATGAACCGTGTTTTCATCGGCAGATTCCAGCAGGTTACATAAACCACCAGAAGGTGGTGAACGAAAACTTCGTTTTTTCTGGGCAATGTTAAAACGCTAGAAACAGGCATCGTATGTTAATTTCTACAAAAAAAATTCAATTAAAAATTGGAAAAAAATGTAGATTTCTCAGAAATTTTCAAAATGTATGAAAAAACTTTCGAAATGTATGAAAAAACTTTCGAAATGTAGGAAACAACTTTCGAAATGTAGGAAAAAACTTTCGAAATGTAGGAAAAAACTTTCGAACTGTAGGAAAAAATTTTCGAAATGTAGGAAAAAACTTTCGAAATGTATGAAAAAACTTTCGAAATGTATGAAAAAAATTTCAAAATGTAGGAAAAAACTTTCGAACTGTAGGAAAACCTTTCGAAATGTATGAAAAAACTTTCGAAATGTAGGAAAAAACTTTCGAAATGTAGGAAAAAACTTTCGAAATGTATGAAAAAAATTTCAAAATGTAGGAAAAAACTTTCGAAATGTATGAAAAAACTTTCGAAATGTAGGAAAAAACTTTCGAAATGTAGGAAACAACTTTCGAAATGTAGGAAAAAACTTTCGAAATGTATGAAAAAACTTTCGAAATGTATGAAAAAAATTTCAAAATGTAGGAAAAAACTTTCGAACTGTAGGAAAACCTTTCGAAATGTATGAAAAAACTTTCGAAATGTAGGAAAAAACTTTCGAAATGTAGGAAAAAACTTTCGAAATGTAGGAAAAAAATTTCAAAATGTAGGAAAAAACTTTCGAAATGTATGAAAAAACTTTCGAAATGTAGGAAAAAACTTTCGAAATGTAGGAAAAAACTTTCGAAATGTATGAAAAAACTTTCGAAATGTCGGAAAAAACTTTCGAAATGTAGGAAAAAACTTTCGAAATGTAGGAAAAAAAATTCAAAATGTAGGAAAAAACTTTCGAAATGTATGAAAAAACTTTCGAAATGTAGGAAAAAACTTTCGAAATGTAGGAAAAATCTTTCGAAATATATGAAAAAACTTTCGAAATGTAGGAAAAAACTTTCGAAATGTAGGAAAAAACTTTCGAAATGTCGGAACAAATTGAAATCAAGGAACAAAACACTTATCGTATATGAATAAATATTTATTTTTTTTTGGTGAAGAAAATATGCTGCAACATAGCAACCAGTTTTTTTGAATGATTTTTGATGGTTGAAAATCACTGCATTCAGAGCCTCTTCATTTGATGATTAATAATTTATCTTGGCGCATTCGTTTCGGGTTCATACCAGCGGTGCGGGGAATCTGCGTAAGTACATCATGTTATCTCGGTTGATCAATCAAATACTTTGGATTGCTTTATCTTTCATGTATTTTGTTTCAATCCGGCTTTCTTCTTAAAAGTGACAATCTTTTTTCAGATTGCGTGGATAGATGTTCGTGCACATATACACAGTCTTACTCTGGGGAGGTGCTGCACAGAGCACCTTTTCCTACCATGACAGAGTACAAAATCGATTTCACAATCTAGTGGGGGATGATCTCTTCTCTCCATAGTATAATGTTCATATCATTTCTCTCCATGCAACACATGTCCTCAACTCTCACTTATCCAGGTTAAATTATAAAAACTTCAATTTTTTTCTGTTAAATGATGAAATTACAGTAACTTTTCTACGGGCCACCGGTGTGCTTTCCAAGGGTCGCACACGGCCCATGAGCCGCATGTTTAATATGTCTTATCTATAGGCTTAGTAACCCTAACCCTAACCCTAACCTTATTTTTAACCGGTAATGGCAGTAGTTATCTACAACCCAGGACTCTTCGGAAATAGAATAATCTGTCTAAATACTATGTACAACCAGTCTGTAGCACTAGAAACGATCACCAAGCAATCTTTCTCTAATATAAAAACTTCTACCAAGTTCTCCTCTCACGGAAAACGATCAGGTAGCTGCGACTATTGGCAACAGATGCTACGTTTGTGGCTGAAACAATCACCCTAGAGATAAGTGCCCTGTGAGAAATACTATCTGCAACAGGTGCCGCAAAGTTTTAAAATATTTTAAATAATGCAAATCTCGCCAACTGGCAGACAGGCTAAATGTGGCTTCGATTACCAGCATGACCAATTCATTGCAAGCCATTATTGATGATACAATTAACAATACTTCGGTGCAGGTTTTAATAGACACAGGAACACTAAGAGCTTCATGAATAGCCAACTCGTATAGTACTTGGGGTTAGTGGTTGTAGTTAGATCCGATATTCCTGTATAGTGATGTAATAAAATGACGGTCAGGCAGTTTACCCATTCAAGTAAAGGAAATATTCCGATCCTCACTCCATAGACAAATAGATTCACTAGTCTTCTCTCTATTTCCTCTTTAGAAACTAAAGATGCAACTACTTGTTTAAGTTAACAAACTTATTTATTTTTTATAAGAATCGAGCACATACTAATATGACATAACTTTTACACGGTGATCGTATTGTTTTATTGGCCAAAGAAAAGAACAAAACGACGGATACTGTTCAGCCATTTGTAATATGAGAGTTGGAAGAGAAAGAAAGATTAGTGAAAGGTTTTACAGACTCGGAAAAAAATCGAACCGCGTTCATATCAAAGAATTAGTCAGCTGACTCTGATTTTAATAAAGAAAATAATTTTATCAAAAGAAAATTTATCAAACTTCATTGTGTAACATAGACGACATTTTGAGGTTATATTTAAGGGATCATTCTGTTTCATTGCTGAGTTCTCATTTTTGGTGAGTTTTTATATTGTAACGTGACAAAATCATTGGAGTTGACTCTGTTACAATCGTCGCCACCTCCTTCTACATGGTCATAAATGTGACCGGAAGAGTTAGAATGACTTCTGCATCTGTTTTATAAAGCAAGTGACACCGTCCTTGTTGGCTGTAGCTATTCATTATCCATGCAGGTTCATCCCTGACACAAGAGCAGCTGAAGAAGAACGCGCAATGAAATGCACAAAAAAGGGAATAACGGCTGCACATGTGCAGAGGCAACGTTGTTATCTTCACTCCATGGATTTACGGTTTCTTACCTGACACGTTCTTGCTTACCCCACACAAAGCCAGAGACGACCGGAGGACGACGGATCCTGGTGACTCCTCCTCAAGGGCAAGGGTCACTCAAGGATAAGGATTAATGAGACGGGAATGACTGCCGGCCGAAAAGTGAGGAATACTATGGGAGTGCTATGCGATTAGTCTATATGAACAATTCTAGTATGAATTTTGGGAGTCTTAAACCAACTTACTACAGAATTACTATTTTTTGTTTGTTTACGTCGAAATTCCGTCCAGGTTGCAGCGTTTGACATAAAGATTCTCAGGGTCAAAAAGATTCATCTGAAGCCAAAACGTTGTGAATATTTTTTTTAAATATTTGGTCACCACTTATCAAGGTCAAGAGCTACTAATTGCCAACCGAAAAATGAGGAACATTATGGGAGTGCTAGCATTGATCAATGGTATATAACTGCATTTGATTGCTTATGGAGCGATTCATGAAAAAAGATTTGTTGACATTAGATTTGAAGATGATCAAGTTGTAATCAGCAGGGAAGTAGTTCCGTGGTAATGTGTTCACAGTTGGGAAGCCCTGTCCATGGAAATTCTGCATGAGGCAAGGCAAACAGAGTGAGAAAGGAAAGACAGTTTTTGTTGTGGAGCAATACGAATTCTTGCTGTGAATGTCTTTTAAGGAGGAACCAAAGACGGGAGCTCAGTCGAACACCTTCCATTGAAATAATGATAGAGTAGGAAATGAACAGTAAATGTGTTCTCTTAATTTTTTATTTTAACCTTGTCTCAATGTTGTATTCAGCAGGGAAGCAGTTCCGTTGTAATGTGTTCTTGTGAATGTCTTTGATTTTAGTCTTGTCTCAATGTTGTATTCCTTCTGATGTATAAAACTATATCTTTATTGTCGGTGGCGATGAACGAGTGGGGGTGAGTGAGGAATTGACAGAGTAGTTTTTGCGAATCCAATTGCAAATCGAATCTCAATCTCAGTTTCGGATTAGTTTATATAGTAATTTGTGATACCCATGCATCCACCGGTAAACGTCCATTCTGGGATTTCATCTTCGCTGTCAATGTAGCCACGTCCTTAGGGCATTTATTTAGTGATGGGGTATTCCTGTCTGCTGCTGACATTTGTGGCTAAGAATAACCTTTACAGGTGGTTTCGAATCAACGACAAATTATTTTATTTCTGACAATCAGCCATGTTTTGTTTCTTTTGACCAGATGCGTGTCTGTGACACATACGTTTTCTTCAAATAAGAATCTTGCTAAATTATTCATCAAAAGCTCTGTGAACTGACCCTGATACCTCAATTGTTTTTGGTGATTGCAAAAGTTTCTTATAATTGTTAAAAGAAAGAAATGAGCTTTGGTTCGGTTTCGTGTCGTTTGATTTGTTTTAGGAAATATCAACCATCTATGGGTTATCTAATGCTGAATAAAGGTGTCAAATGGAATCCTATAGGTAGGATAATTATTTTATATTCTTAGAAAACATTGCTCTTAGAATAGTTTTTTTTTTACGGCATAACAACTATCCAGTACTCTTAGAAAACATTACTCCATGAAAACATTACTCTTCAGCAATGTTAATCTTCTTTGTTCTCAACAAGATTGACTCTCAGCCACCGCCTTCTAGTATCTATTTGGGAGGAAAATTAAAAGAAGTAAGGTTTTGATTTTTAGAAGAATCAGATTGAATAATATGGTTAGGGATAAACTTATAGATACTAGGACATGTTTGGAAAATTTATTTTCCTGGCTATTTAGCAGTGTCGGGGTGGAGGGGTAAACGTTTCTTGTTAATGTATCAGCCTTGTTTGTCCCTTCCCCTCTATCACCTATTATCAGCATCATCGTCGTCATCATCACCTTTGCCTGTTCGGGCATGTTGGGGTATCGATGGAGGGCCATAGCACTCGTGAAAGAGGAAGGAAGCTAAGCCCTGATTGGATGATTGGAGATGGCACTCTTCAAAGTGACGTATTTGTTTTCTCCTTTTTAGAAAGTCTCAGAAAGATTTTTATAGAACGGATTAAAAAAATAACCAGACGTTTTTTTATGACGAGAAAGTTCCAGACATTTTTTTTATGACGAGAAAGTTCCAGACGTTTTTTTATGACGAGAAAGTTCCAAAAAGAAAAAGAGTTCCAGACAGAACACCCTTTGAAGAGAGACGTTTGCTGGAATTCTGAAATATTTTTTATTCCTTTGTAAAAAGAATAAAAGATTAAAAACCAAAGGTTTTAAACAAAAAACTGTTGGAGGAAGAAAACCCTAAAAGATACAGATTTATAACCTGGTTTAAAAGAAAAGAAAAGAATTATCTCAGAGAGACTTTTTTGAAGAGAATTCCCAAAAGAACAGGGATTAAAAAAAAAAAAACAGAGGTGTAATGACTAACGAGAACAGACGTAACTTGGGAAAGCTTTTTTTTTTATTCAGCACACAATGTCGATACAGTATTAGTGCTACTATTTATAGTGGTTAGTAGAAGCAGGAGAGTTCTCCAAAGGGGAGATAAATCAGAGTAAGGAAAGTTACTCGTAATTATTCATTACAAGAGGTTTTTTTAATATTAACTTTTCATTAACCTTTAACCTTTTGAAGGTTTTGTTTAAGAAAAAAATTTTGGTCCGAAGCGATTCGTTTAAAGAAGAATATATTGGAAGAGAAAGAAAGCTGAAAGAGAAGAGACTCTTTGGAGACTTAGTCTTATTAAAGACATTTTTTATTGAAGTTTATTGCATGTCTTTTTGTTTTTCAGTTTTTTTTTGTCAGTGTTTTTTTTTTTGGTAGAAAAACGAGACTTGTTCGCATTCTTTCAGCCCATTTTCTGTATCGTTTTAGACGTTATTAACCTTTAATAACTTGTAACACTAATCATTTTTTAAAGAATTGTCTCTTATGTAGAAACCATCTTTTATATTTTTATGACTGTAGTTGATTTATTATTTTATTGAGCTATTTATGACTTTTTATTGTTGTTACTTTTGTTAAGAAATTAACCATGTTTTGCCAATTAAAAGCAGCGCAAGCACATTTTTAAATATTAATAAAAACCGTATTGAATTACATTTCTGGGTTTCTTTCATTATTTGCTTTTTTTTTGTGTCTTCATTGTTTCCCCCTATCATTTTTATATTTGTTGAGACGAATTTAGATAACAACTCAAACATTATATCACATGGCATGACCAGCCGATTGATCAGATTGTGCCTCTCTGACTGCCCATCAAGCCAAAGTAAGGGCCGAAGTGAAGTGTTGCAAGTCACGTGACCATTTATGCAACCAGGCCACAAACTGCTCAGCCATGAGGATCCTAAGGTATCATGGGTCGCCACCCACGTTTTTGGAAGGGGAGGTTACTCCTCTGCATCAGGTTGCAGTCGGTGAATTCATAGCCCCGCCGACAGGGCGAGAAAGGAGCTTTGTCTTAGTAGCATTAAATGTAAGCCTCCGTTTTTGCCCCGAAACAAAGGGACGAACAAAAAGTGAAAGTATTTTTGTTTTTTAAACCAAAAACTCGATTGATTCCCTGATTGAAAAAAAAAACGCACTAAAAATCAGAGAGTTATCGGATCCTAATGAAATTTTCAGGATTTATTAATTAATGTTTCGGAACGTTTGAGATGAGGATTGATAATTTGTACTGTTTAGATTATCTGGACTACTGTTCTCAACTTGGATGTTGTTATTCTAGAAAGAATTGGGGTTTCCTCATCTTGGATGCTTTTTGGATAACATCCAAGATGAAAAAAACACAATTTTTACAAGAATCAACTACTCACAGGAGGGTTCACATGAAAGTTGCCAACATCCATAGCGAAAGTGGTGCTATGGAAACGACAGGATTCGAACTTGGAACTCTAGGTCATCACTTCACGTCAGTATCCACTTGACTACCGCCACCTCCTATAAAATCCATTGAAATTGCAGATATTATATGAGCTAGACAGTTTACAGCTGCCCTCATGGCTGTCATATTCGACACCGACGATACGTTCTTAGCATTTAATCAGACAGATCAGGGGCTGCTGTGGCGACTCCAGGCCCTCTTCTGTCGAGGTGAGGTATGGTCTAGTTCAGTCCTAGGAGGTGCATCATCCCAGACATTACCATCGCTTTTTGAGGAGGGTTTGGTTTATTGCCTATTGCCTGAGGCGTCCCTTACCGGGGGGTAATGTCAACATGGCTATTTTTACAAAGCCAGAGTGCACCGTCAAGAGTGCTGGCTTCCCCCCACCCCACATATACCTTGCGGCGGCCTTGTGCCACATCTTCCTGAGTTAAAAAGAAGTAAATAATAGATGTACGGTCTTCAGGGTGAGATCAAAGTGTAGTATATGAAATCTTTTTTGTATATGTATATTTACGAACAAATAAATTTAAAATCAATTTGGGGACATTTTAAGTAGAACGCCCCCTAGTGTAAATGTGGTATTGTGGTTACTGAGATATATTCTAGCTAAGAGTATTTATTTAGCTCCTCTCCAGGAGGTTAGGCACAAGGCCAGTTTTATCTGTGACCCAAGGTCGGGTCGGGAAAGTGGGACTTGAAAAGCCAGCGCCTGAGAATGTGACCACTCTGGCTATTAAAAATTGCCTGGGCAGCCACGTCGGCATTCCCCGGTAGGGGCGCCTCAGACAGCAAGCAATAAACTTACTCCTTCCCAAAGAGGGGAGGGTGGACCTCCTAGAACTGCACAGGACAAACCCACAGACAGGCGGAATCAAGCCACGAAGGACAAGACGACACCGGTCTATAGGGTGCAGTATCCATCGGAACAGATACTACACTTTCTTCCTAGCCAAAAGGCCAGGTAAGAAAGTAGGATGGACATTGTTATCACTATAGACTAAGGATGACCAACGACACCCATAACCCACACTTTTGATGGCCTTGTACCTGATTTGTTTTTAAATGTAATTTTTTTATATTTTCTGTAAATAAATAATTCAAAGTGTAGTAGTATCTGTTCGCTCCTTGGACAAAGGAGGAGAAATCTTTCTAGACTGAGGCAATTTAAAAATAATTTTTTTCCCAAGTTCAGGTTTTCCCCACATCAAAACTGACCTTGGATCTAACTTTGACCTCATGAGGTAGCGAGTAAATGTGGACTTATGTGACTTATGAGATGACCCGATACAATCTCTTCTGCTTTGTATAAGCCCGAATAAGCTTCTCCCTCTCTCTCTCTCTCTCTCTCTCTCTCTCTCTTTCTCTCTCTCTTTCTCTCTCTTCCCCCTTCTCTCCGTCTTATTAATAGCTGAAACTTGAATTATGGCCATCGTCCAACGATGACATCTTGTCCTTGAATGTCCAGCTGACCCATTTAACAATGCAACATATTAATCATATAAGACCAATCGTTCAACTCCTTTGGTAGTTCTATATTTGATGACATTAGTATCAACTCGACTTTAGTACATTACAACATCGACAGGAAAGCTAATCAGGTGATCATGTTGCTGTAATTAATATCTACTGGCCAAACTCCAATGAACGTAGTTAAGACATCATAGCAGGTAATCTGGGTAAGTTTCTGGGTAGCGACAACATTATTAACACACACACATATATATATATATATATATATATATATATGAAAGTTTGAATTACCTACTGGAGAGTTTGAATTACCTACTACACACCATCCTCGAACGTCTTCAGTCTCTTTGTACAAGGGTTTGTCAGGAAAACCTCACATGAGGATACTTCTCCCTACAAGTAAACCCTGACAAAATATTCAAAATAACATAGTATTAAAAGCCCAAATAAGATCCCCTTAACACGGCTATACACTTGCTCATACGAAGAATGGTGCCCCTTCTCCTAGTAATGTTAAGTCAAGTAACAGCACTAAGAAGGATACTTCACCAGACTAGATGAATTCTTGTCCTTGAATGGTGTAAGACCAAGAGACCACAAGAAAGATATACTATAACATACTTAACTGGTCAATTGGGGATAAGAAAATGAATGTTCTTAACTTCTTTACTAACTCAACGTTTGACAGGTAAAGGAGAACTTTAATTGAACACTCGGATATCTAGTTATCTGATATAGAGATCAAGTGTTATCCCCAGGAAGAGGCCCCTTGATTTCTGAGAACTTCGACTGAAGTAAAATGAATATATATATATATATATATATATATATATATATTTAACTTGCAATTGTTTTTATCAAGCCTTCTTCTTGGGCTTTTCTCATCTTCCTTTCTTCTGTTTTGGATTGATATGTTTTTTCCATTACTATTAAATGAACAATTATCTCTGATGATCAGCGACGTTAAAATAAAAACTATATATTTTTCTTGACTGAGCTGTGAAATGCGCATAAGATATGAAACAATTAAAAAATTGGAAAAAAATAAATATAAATTTTGTTTGTAAGACAGGTATTCGTCATAGTCGGAAAATGAGAAAATTGAGAAAATTAAATGAATAAAAATTATGGTAATGGATTGATTTTTCCTTTGGTCATCTGAAAAGTATAAATATTTTTATGTATATATTTATTATTAACAGTCAGAATTACAAAATTAAAGCCCTACAGAACTAATTTTTTAACTCCAGAGCATGTATAAATAAACAATAGAAAGTTAGATTTCCAGTAACCATGTCTTTATTGATTTTTTAAAAAGATCCAGTTCGTAACGGACTGTTTCGTCATCACTCAGACAACCAAAATACAGAGTTATGTATCTTGGATTTTCAATGAGTGTGACTCATCAGAAGGAAAGGCCAAAATCGTGTCTAAAAAAAGCTATAGTAATAAAACTCACATTATGAAATCATCTATATATGTAGGTTCACTAGGAACATAAGTGTCTGCTTATTCTCATGAACGCCATATTTCACACTAACAGAGCTAGCAAAAATATGTATACTTTACCTAAAAAGTGCATTTCTAAATTAGATCGTAAAAAAACTAATGCAACTTAGAGAAGAAAAGTAAAATAGAAGTAAAATAAAAAATATCTTAAAAATTAAAAAAATTTAAAAAGAGAAAAAGGGGAAAGCAAAAAGAAAAAAGGATAAAAAATAATACAAAAAAATTTGGTATAATTACTTCTAAATTAAAGGCATTTAATTTTAATATATATATATATATATATATATATATATATATATATATATATATATATATATATATATATATATATATGCTGTGAGTTGGCTAGGAGGATTAGTATTTATTTGAAATTAATGACAAGGAATTGAACAACAAAGGAGGAGGAGGCAGAGAAGGAGGAGAGGGAGAAAAAAGGACTAAAAGTATATATATGTATATATATATAATTAAAAAAAAAAATTTTTTTTAATATTTGGATATGTTGATATTTTTTATATTTTTAATATAAAACTAAAACTAAAAATACATTAATCACCTAAAAAGTAGTGTAATGGATTCGCCTACACACTTTAAAATGCAGCAACATTTTTGTAAGTAACGGATACATTTTATTAGACAGACAAACAATACAGGTAAGGAGGTTTTTTTGGGGGGGGGGGGTTAATAACTAATATAAGTTAGCAAAACATTTATACGGAACAAAACTTAGGTTTAGTATACGGAACGTTTATGTTTTTGTCTTTTAAGGGAAGTGGGGTCTGATCAACTCTGCTGGGAAGCCATGAAATTAAATACTGTCTTGTTTTTAAATTCCCAAAACAGTTTTTCATGGGAAACAACTGATGATCCCTTAAATAATGTTAGAAGCAAACTAATATAATAACTATAAAAGTTAAATTGACTTACATGAGTGATTTTCCACTGAACGACTTGGGACTTAAGGTTTTGGTTTTTTTTGTGTTTTTTTATAGTTTGAATGGTTGAGAAATGTTTTGAGGTACAAAATTTATAAATAGTTTTAAATATAAGCGGAATTTTGTTAATCTCCGTAAATGTGGTTTCGAGAGCTCATTCGTCCAACATCTCATCAGGAAAAATCGTTGGAATAAAACAGGATGAAATAAATTAATAGTGAGAAAAAACGAAAAAAGGCAAGTATGGGGAATTTACTGTCAGTGAAAATACACGTTTAAAAGATTTAATTCAATTCAACGAATAAAAACGACTAAAAGGCAGATTTGGAGGCATAAAAGAAAAGCCAACTAATTTTCCCAAAATAATGTCAACGTCTTTACGAAATCCTTCTGCTTGCAAAGAGAAGGTTTTCGTAAAGCGATCGCGACGGATTCTAAAATTTTCAAATGAAAAGTAGAATCCGCCCGATGTAAGATAGTGAACCACTCTATTTTATACTTATTGGCGCAGCATGCATTGTCAGCTAAATGCTGGCCAATAGACGATTCCAAAGCCGAGGTAGAGGTAAGGCACAAGAAACCAGATCTACCCTGTCTAATTTTGGATGGGATATGCTGGTTTATTCTGGTCTCTAAATGCAATTTCGTCCGCCCAATATACTTAGCATCACACTGGCATTTAAATTTATAAATAATATTACTATTTTTTTTAAATAAGGCAGACTATGTTTAGAAAAAGACCGAAAAGCAGATCTTGTGCCAAAAACCAAACGTAAATCAACAGAAAAAAAGCAACCAGTCACACTTTTAGTGATTTTCTTGCCTAACTCCTGTACTAATTCCACCTATCCAAGGCAGTTTAAGATAAACTGGACATCTTGGTGCAGCGAATAGTGATCAACAACAACACGCCGTGTTGGATCTCGCAATGAAGCTAGTAGTACTGCTTGTTATTAAACTCTCTCAGGGTGCCCGGCCTTAGTAAAAGGTTTTTTTTAATAATATTTATAAATAAATATTAATTATTTATTACCTACTAACATCGATGTTTCATACTTACGCAATCTTCAGTGCAAGATGGTAATTTCCGACGGTTGGTGGGCGCGAACTCCGATCACAAATCGCCACTGATTCGCAGTCAAGAGCCTTTTCCCGTTGGCCACCACAAATTAGCTTGGAATTTTAGGAGGAATTTAACTTTGTAAATGCCAAGTCGGTGGGGATTTGCTACGAGCATCGAATAGTGATCTACAACAACAAACTGTGTTGGATCTCGCAATATATATATATATATATATATATATATATATATATATATATGTATTTTTGGTTAATGAGCTAATATATAAACGTATACATATACTTAATTATATATATATATATATATATATAATCTTTCTCTACTCTATCGTATTTTCATGGCTGAGCTTCAATCCATAGTTCCCCCCCCCCCTGTAAGACATTCACAGCGGGAACTCGTTTAGTTACAACCACTGCCAATAATTTCCCTTTCTCTCTCTTTGTACCTAAAAATAAACGAAATTTCAATGAGCAAAGTTTTATTCCTAGAACCACACATCTGTGGAACACAATACCGCGGGGCTTCTTCCCAACTGACTACAACATTGTCGTTTTCAAGTCCAATTCAAACAGATTCTTGTTGGGCCGTCCTCTTAAATAGTCAAATTCTGCCAAACTTCCATCATTACCAATCATCAAGGTGTTTTCCACCGTCCACCTGACACTCATTAACCATTATCCTCGAGTGGTCTTTGGCCCTTGATAAGTGGTGACTGTTTAGTAATATATATATATATATATATATATATATATATATATATATATATATATGAAGCTTCCTTCAAGGAAGAAAACTCTGTAATGAAAATATGAAAAGCTTTTAGCTAAAGCAATATTGCAATGTTCCCTCCCATTTGGGATGACGAACACTATCAGGAAGCTTACTCTGTTCCTTAAATGAATAATAGGATGCATTTCCCTTCTCTTTCGTATAACTGTCCCAGTGGCCGTGTGGGTAAGGGCGTCGGATGGAATTCAAAGGTGACTTTAGTCCGGTTTTTCAATCCTTTGATCTGTGGTACAGTTATATATAACCACATTTTTTTTATTTACTCACTTACTTAACGCATGTCAGTATTAGTGATTGTTCAATGCCAATAACCAATGGTGTTCCCTGGAGTCTGAGTGACAACAAGTCTCTCCAGATTTCCAGCACTTTCCATCTCTTTCAATAACCGTTGCAAATCATTTTGCATTATCACAGCAACCGTTTACCATTGATTTCTTGCTGGCAACAACCGTTGGACTTCTTTACAATTTCAGTGGGAGTCTGGATGGTGCTCTTCCTACTCAGCCTTTCCATCCTCCTTGACCCTTCACAACGATTTTGTGTTGTACGAACCGAAGCTGTTGTCACCACTTTTCTTGGGAGATTGGGGGGGGGGGGAATATTATGGGATTATTATTATTATTATTATTATTATCATTATTATTATTATTATTGGTCCCCCGATTTATAAAATCGGGGGACCTATGTTTTAAGGCATTTCCATCCGTCCGTCCGTCCGTCCGGATTTTTCTCCGCAACCATCCATTGAATTTCTCTGAAATGTTGCATGAAGTTGTAACTTTGGTCAGGTTAGAAAGTGAAATTCTCCGATTTAAAAAAAAAAATCTGGTTAGCCCCCAGGGGGTCAAAAGGCCCCGAAATGGCAAAAAATGAACTTTTTTGGCCCATAACTTTTCATCCATCCATTCAATTTCTCTAAAACTTGGCCAAAATATGAAGCCAATCGTTCCTAATAGAAAATAAGTATCGCTGACCTTGGAAAAAATCTGGTTTGTGCCCCCAGGGGGTCAAAAGCCCTCAAAATTGCAAAAAATGACCATTTTCTCCCATAACGTTTGATCCATCCATTCAATTTTTCTGAAACTTGGCCAAAATGTAGAGGCAATTGTTCTGGATATAAAATGAGCATCCTTGACTTTAGAAAAATTCTGGTTCGCGCCCCGAGGGGGTCAAAAGGGGGTCAAAAATGCCCCAAATTGCCGAAATTTATTGCATTTTACACTCGCCACATCGAGTCACATACAGAGGGGGACCACGCAGGCGCGGCTTGTTATTATTATCATCATCATCATCATCATAATCACTATCATCATCATCATTAACAACTCACTAGGAGTTTCCACACAAGTCATCATCAGTGATTGCTCACTGACAATAACCAGTGGTGTTCCCTGGACTCTGAGTAACAATAAGTCTCCCCAGATTTCCAGCACTCTCCACCTCTTTTCGATAACCAATGCAAATCACTTTGCATTATCGCAACACCCGTTTACCATTGATTTCCAACTAGCAACGACCGCTGGTCTTCTCTGAAAGTTGAGTTGCTCTAAGCCTCTCCAAGGTTCCAGTACTATCCGCACCCTTCCAGTCGAGGTCTGGTCGGTGCTCTTCCTTCTCGGTCTTTTATCCTCCTTGAACATTCACGATAGTTTTGTGTTGCATCAGCCGAGGCTGATATCATCATAAAAATACGGAATGCTTCACGAATTTGCGTGTCATCTTTGTGCAGGGGCCATGCCAATCTTCTCTGTTTCGGTTCCAATTTTAGTATATGTACTGGCGAAATATTATTATTATTTTTATTCCTGAGAAAACTAGCAGGCAAGGCTTTAAAACTTGGGAGTTACCTGATTTATTTATCTCAGTAAATTAGTAGCCAGTCATTTGGTAATCTCAGTTACGGCTTTAGGATTAGTGACTAATCAGTTGACTAATTATGAAAGTCCGATCGATTCCAAGGCTTCGTCTTATTTTGAATGTTTTGCAACTGTTGTTTCATCTCACTGCATTTAATTACTTTCACATCACCGCTTGAATCTCTATCTTTATTAAGATTCTTCTCTGCACCCTCTCACAGATGTGATCTTGCTAGTCTCAGTCTTTTCTATAAATACTATTATGGCATGTGTTCTTCAGAATTTTCTGATCTATTCCCTGCTTTTCTTTTTGTTCCAGCTCGTTTGACTCGTTGGTCTAGTGGTCTCCATCAATTCGCTGTTTTGATACCTCATTGTAATACAGCTTCCTATTCCAGTAGCTTCTTTCCAAGAACCACAGGCTTGTGGAACTCTCTTCCTGCTGACTGTTTTCCTCCTACCTATAAACTTGATCTTTTCAAGACTACAGTCAATAGGCATCTCCTGTCTTTGAGATGATCATCTTTCGTTCTTTTTAGATCTTAACATTAAGTGGCTTCATGCCTTGTCCTGAGCGATTTCTATTTTTTTTTAATTCAGGTATGTTATTATGCTTAGATATTTCTATATACAGGATTCACTCCTAAACGATTTTTTTTTCACATGTCTTCACCCCAAACAAAGCACATTGCCACTGAGACATAAAAAGCTACTGTGAATTAGGGGCCATATTTATAGAGGCATTCTAAGTGGGGAGTTGTGCATTAAGATGTTTGTTCACATTACATTTAAATTTTTGCATGTTGGTACAATCACGGAAACAGGAAGCAGAGAGGGAATTCCAAAGGCTAGCAGTTCGAGGAAAGAAGCGATTGGAGTAGAAAGCTTTCTGGAATCTGGGGGCCTCTACAGTGTAGGGGGGTTTTGCTGATTGTCAGGTTGGTCAGGAGTATTTACATCGAAAGGGCACATGTGCAGCAAGTTCATTGGGGCACATTCCATTAAAGTACTTGTAAAGCAAGCACAGGGATGTAACATTACTGTGATGGGACAGGGCTGGGGCTTTGTAGACAGTATGGGATCGATTAGATTAGAGACTCTTTTTTAGACCCTGTCTAAAAGGGAGGGACTAGTGGTTAGTGCACCAGCCCAGATGTGATGAATGGTGGCTTTGAAGAGATATAACATATTGGCAGGTGTGAGAAGTTTTCTAGCCGAATAGAATTAACCAATCATTATAAGGGTGGGTAATATGGGCTATATTTAGTTTAAATTAGTTTTATGCAAAATTCAGATACCATCGATTTTTTGTGAAATTTTAACAATAGATATCAGATATCAATTAATAAATATTCCCCAAATTTCAGTTTCTTTGGAGTATTTTAAAGAGATTTTAGGGGCATAATATGGGCACAAACAGTTGTTTAAAAAAATCAAATATTTCAGATTTGCATTAAATTTAATCAATAGTCATTAGACACCGATGAAACAAGATTCCCTGAATTTCAATTTCTTATTAAGACCACTTAAGCTTAAGTTATAAATTTTAGACATTTCATATATAAAACAAAATCATGTAATAAATTTTGATCAAAATTAGAATTTTAATTAGGATTACGATTCTAGACATAAGGTTTAGTAGCATTATATCTTGATCTTAATCTTCATAAAGTGACATAAAAGTGGTGCAAAATGCTTCTAATATATATCATTCACACACAGTACTGTGTGAATGATATTCTAATAGTCAACATTTACCCAATCGTGACCAATTCTTGGGCTTGTCACTAATTCAGTTTTCATCCAAACTTGATGCGTTTTTTTGGACTAGAATTGACTTGTCCCAAGACTTTTCTGAACATAAAGAAATTAAAATTTGATCTAGTAGAAAAAAAGTTATGTCAAAATATGTGTGGTCAGCAATGTTTAGGATGACGCACAACATTGACTTTGAATCGCTATAACATTTTTATTTAAAATAAATATTAATATTTTATATCAAAAATGTAGCAAACAGCACAAGAAATCTAAGAATACTGATATATCGAAATGAGTTTAAGAATATAGAAGCGTTGAGCAGCTTAAAATGACAAAAATGCCTATTGAATAACACCTCTCATGTACTTTAACTCAACATAAGTTTTTAAATTATAAATATAATTTCATGATGGAAAAATAGAAAGATAGAACTCGATGAGCTGATTCGAAATATGTTAGTATTAAAAAGATTGGGGCCATAGAAACTGAGCTGTGTGACTTTTAGTAGAAAAATAAATAAAAAGTGATAATTGACTTTTATAGTAAACTCGTTTTATTTTTTAAAACACGCCCACTTTGCGCCAATAGCAAATGGTTACTTTCATTTAAATACATTAAAAACAATTAGTTTTCACAAATTCGAAACAACAATTTGTCTCCTAAATTTGGGACAACAATTTGCCCCCCAAATTCGGAACAACAATTAATCCCCCAAATTTGGAACAACAATTAATCCCCCAAATTCAGAACAACAATTAATCCCCCCAAATTCAGAACAAAAATTAGTCTCCCAAATTCGAAACAACAATTAGCAACCTAAATTTGAAGCAACAATTAGAATCAACTTCACTGCTGTGTTTCTGTTCGATTTCAATTCAGAATTTTGTAAATATGCATTTCCATTTTGAATAATAAGAAAATTAGAAAAATTAATATGAAAAGCAGTGAATTCGATGAAGAAAAATTGAAGAAAAAGAAACATGCAAGCAAAATATAGGAAAAAAATAATAGTAGTAAATTTGCAAATAAATATGAGCAATATCAAAAACTATATTAAAAAAATATAATTTTTTTAATATATAGAAAAGAAAAAAATCGAGAATAATAAAACAAATAATGCTAAAAATATAGAGAAAAAATAAAAAATACAAGTGAATTTAAAAAACGACATATTGAATATCTAAAAAGTTTCAAGAAAAGAAAAAAGTCTAAAATTCAAAGTTAAATAATATTAAACGGCAAGAAAAATATTGGAGAAAAACTTAATTACTACGAAAAATTTAATTCAAACTTGCAAGAAAAACTTAATTACTACTTGCTAGAAAAATTTAATTCAAACTTGCATGAAAAAATTTTTTTACTGGAAAAATAGATTGAGCAAATTTTCTAATTGTTTTCTTCGAAAAACCATTATTATTCACAGATTGACAAAACCTTATTTAATTTATAAAAAAAGAACAATAGCATAAGGAATTTCAAGAAAGGACTTAACAAAGTTACATAATGATTTTGTCAAAAATGTTGAAAAGAATGGCAGTTTATTGGGGGGGGGGCAAGATTTGTGCCATATTTTCACTTGTTTAAAAGAAATTCAGTAGACTATGTCCCATTGTATGTTTTGAGGGGTCATGATTTCGAAACTACTGAATGTCAAACGAATGAATGTGAATGAAAAGATGCTGGCCAACCTGATCAAAATAATGATAAAGAAATTAGTCAAGATGAAATTGATCAAGAAATTGATGATGAATTTGTGATGGATGGATGCTTGGCTCGTCTTTGTGACACTAATGAAGGGTGTCCTGATAAAAAACTCAACTTTTGGGAACAAGAAAAATAAATGAAGCAATTCAGGAAATTGTAACTGATTTAACTGTGAAAGAAATTTGTAAAAAAAATGAACAAATTTGAAGAATGCAATGGCATTCATAGTGATTATATGTACTGTTGTGGCCAATCTGACTGCACCAATAAACTCAAACTCATTCGAAAAAAGACCCCCACGCCTCCAGACTGCGAACATTTGTGAATCATGTCTACAAATTAAGAACTGTATGCATTTGGTTGCATTTGTATGATATTGCAATTTTGGAGGGAAACTGGCCCATGTTCAAAATATTAGTGGAAAAAGACACAATCAATCAAACCAGTTCTGAAATTATAAGAAATTTGCTTGAGAGAGAAAAGAAAATTAATTTAACCATTCTGAGCCAAACATTATCAGAACAATTTTGTTCTCTTATTAAAAATGTTAATAAAAAAATGCAAAAAATGAAAACCAACTCATGTAACATTTGCAAACAAAGAGAATGTAACAGTGATTTGATAAAACGTTCTTGAACTCATTAAATAAAATCATACTTTACCATCTACTATGTGTATCAATTGTCAATCTTATTTGAAAATAGGAAAAATTCCTTCACTGGCTTCAATCAATGGTCTTGAAGTGGAAAAGATTCCCAAAGAATTAGAAAAATTGAATATTTATGAACAAATATTGATACAAAGAACCAAATGTTTTATTAATGTGATAAAACTTGTGCCTCAAAAATTCAAAGGACGATTGTCTCATATGTTGCCTGCTATAAATGAATCGTAACTCATTTGCCAATTCCTATGGAGAACACTATAAATCATCTCATGAACACATTGCAATGAAAAGAACACAATTATTTGGAAATTGTTGTTGACTCATTACCAACTAAAAATAAAATAATTTGGAAATCATTAGTCAATATGCAAAATGTTTTTAAATGCACTTTATTGGAAATGAAATTTACAAAGACATTGAAATTGATGAAACTAATGATCTCAATGACATGGTCTTGTGTACTGGACAGAACTGCACAAAAGATTCTGATCATTTGTTGACACATTTGACCAAGAAAAATGCTGAAACATTCTATGAGCATCACACTGTTTAAAAAATGTACCCATCTTTACAAAATGAAAAAGACATTGACATTTTTAAGATGAATAAATCTGAAAGAGATTTAATGAAAGACAACAATTCAAAATTGGATTTTATGTGCTTTCCCATTTTGTTTCCTGCCGGGAAAAATGGAATGTTTCAAGATAGAAAATATGGAAATGTCAGACCTCATATGTTTGTCAGAAACAGACTTAGGCATTCTGACCCTAGATTTAAAAGAAACATCCAATATCTTTTTTACAATGTTGACAAAGAAGACAAAAGAGGTTTCGATGCTAGAATTCTTGCGATGATGAAGTCAATGAAAACAGGAAAAATGACTTTGTCAAAATTCAACCAAAGATTTAAAATAATGACACAGCTCTGGAAGGCAACCTTTCAATGATGATGGCAAATGTCAGGGGATCAAAACAATTTTGGAATAGAAAGGCATCTGATCTTTGTGCTATCGATGAAAAATTTGGCCCGTGGCTCTGTTCATAACATTAACTTGTGCTAAATATTTCTGGCCTGATTTGAGAGAATATTTGGAAAAATTGAATAGTGACATTGGAAATGTTAACACAGCCAACTTTGTGTAAATGATGTTGTTGTTGTTAGTGAATTCTTTTACCATAGGCTGAATTCTTTCATGAATGAAGTGATTTTGGCAAATAATAATCCAATTTTTGGTAAAGTTTCACGTTATTTCTGGAGAATTTTTTATAAAGGCATTCATTTTATATATATTTCAAACCAACAATAAATAAACAATCATGGCTGCCATTGAGAAGACAAACCAAAACAAGTCAAATTATTTATAAAACAATAATGTGAGAGAAAAAGAAGCAAAGAGACGGATACAGACATAGGTAGATAGAGAGGGGGAGAGAAAGAAAGAGAGAGTCAACAGATGACGATTAGAACGGAAGTGATGCCGCCGTTACTGACATAGCGTTGCCACGAACGATAGCCAGGGAGATGCGTTGGAACAACCAGGCTGACTCATGCGGCTCGTGCCTAGACGTTTAAATCCTCTGTCCAATGTCCTGAAAAAATTTAACAGTCTCGGGGCCAAGCACACCCGACGTTTCCACTGAAATTGGTTGGAAGACGAAATGGTCAGTGAGCGAGCTGTATTTTCCGCGCTTCCTTGTTTTGGCGAGCAGAGCCGCCGTGCCAGGCTTCACCGCGGATTCCGCAATCCTTGCTGGTGAAAAGGAGTCAGAACAAGTGGCTTTCCGGCTCAGAAAGCAAACACAGTCATCCCATCAGGCCTGCGACCGTCGCCCTTGTCCAGGCCGACTGGTTCAAGGACTGATGAAAAACCTGCCGAGTCAAGACCTCGCCTGACTACGTCGTTAAGGGCAGAGTAGCAAGGCAGAGTGGCGAGGCACTAAATCGACAAGAGAGAGGATGCAGGGCAAACTCGTCAACGACCTTACCACAGCGACACCGGTGTGGGTGGCACAAACAGAGTCCCAGCCGTTGTGAGACGGTGATCCGGATAGTGTCATTGTCCAAGAGGGTTCCAAGTGTCGCTGAAGGGATGGCACTGAGCCAAGCACCGCTGTAAGGTGAAGCCGACGCTCTCAGGCAGGCAACTCTATGCTGGTTACTGCTACGAACGAGTTCGGCAAACACGGATTGACATTGAATGTCGTCCCAGGATGACTGACGTATGAGATCGGTTGGTTGCTGAAGGTTTGTCGACGTCTGGAGAATTGAGTATCAACAAAGAGGTGCCCCACACACCATATGAAATTATGGAGTGATCAGGCACCCATTTATGACAAAGACCCTCCAGAAAAATTCCAGCAATTCATTGAGCAACATATCAAATGCAGAATGCATTGTTCTGTATCTAGTCCCACATTGCACAATTTAGTGTCTAGATCTCAAATGCATTCTTGCAGCAAAACTTGTTGGAAAGTGTTTGGCGAAAGGAAAAATGTTGCAAAAAGTGCAGACTTGGATTTCCAAGATCTGATCGAGTATTCAAATTTTTTACTGTGGCTGATGGTGTAAAATCAATAAAAAAATTGTAAAGATGTCAAAAAACTTTACCAATTGCAAAGAAAATCAACTGAATAATATTTCAATGATTATAATCTTTTGCTTCTTTTGATTTGGCAAGCTAATGTTGATGTCCAATACATGATTTTGACAAGATATGGGACAAGTTATCAAACAAAAGCTGAAAAAAATGAAGCTGAAAACGTTTGGGAAAATTTGGATGAAACTAGATCAAAGTATGAGAGATATAATTCAGCTGGTCTTCAGCTCATTGGAAAAGGAGATATTGGAGCATATGAGTGTGCTGATAAGTTGCTAGGACACCATTTATTTGGCTCGTCTGATCAAGTTATTTCGATTGGTGCTGATATGTCTAGCAAAAGAAGCCATAGGATCAGATAAAAACAAGAATTGAAAGAAATGCCACAAGATTCCACAAACATATTTCATGAAAATATGGTGGAAAATTATTATTTTAATAGACAATTGTTCTTAGAAAAAACTTCATTATATGAAGTTGCTAGTAATTATGAAAAGGTGCCATATCCACCTCAGGAAAAAGAAGAAGCAAAAAGAAATGGTCATGACAAACAATAAAAGCTATTTCAAAAAAGTCAAAGAAAAAGTTTTCAAACCCCAAATGTGCCTCTGAACAAAGATAACAAAGAGCTCTATATTCTTTTTAAGCTTTGGAGAAAGGAGGAAATTGATTTATTGAGTTGTTTTAGTTCTTATGAAGAAGCATTTCAAAATTGTTATTCAGAATTGCCAGTACTGGCTCAATATGAAAATATTAAAAAAGAATTGCTGATTCTATTGGATTGGCAAAACAATTGGAAATTGAAGAAGAAAAAGAAAGTCAAGGAAAAGTAATTAATGAATCAAATGATGAAAATTAAACTGTTAATGGTTTTATTGAAAATCAAATGGAAAGAAATGTGACTGGTGAATCAGTGGCAGAAAAAGAAGCTCAACTCAATGAAGATCAAAAACGAATTTACAATGAAGTGATTTCAATTATCAGAAAACAAGAGGTTCATTAGAATAAAGACAATCCTCTACTCAGATGCAGATGTGAGGAATGCTCACAGCTTCTCAAATTTCTTTTCTGGTGTGTGTGGAAGAGTCAAAAGTTTTTTGATTGACACATTGTCTGACAAAATAACCCTTATGACTGATCCATCTAATGGTTTTCATGTCTTAATATGTGGACTAACAGGCATGAGTGCTTTTCAAATAAAAGGAAGTACTCTACATAGAACTCTAATGATTGGAGTTCAGCATTGAAAGTTCCCAAATACGTTGATATTTGTTCAGAAAATACTGAGCATCAGTTGACTTCAAGAATTGAATTCACTAATGATTTCAAATATCTAGTCATCTCAATTAATAGATTTTTGATTAATAATGAAAGAGAACAAATAATTAATTGTGATATTATGAACTTCATTTCTAAAAAGCAGCAAATATATGGAACTAATTTTACATTAAAAACTGCCATTTTTCATGAGGGATCAGCATCTATTGCAAGTCATTATACTTGTCTTGTCAAAAATGGCAATGAAAATTGGGATGAAATTAGTGATAACATTATTAAGAAAAGACAATAAATTTCCTCCCAAATTACCTAATATGTTTGTATTATTCATGGAAAAATATAAACTTGAAATTGAAAATATATTTTAACATTTATTCTGAAAATAATACTGAAGTCAATAATAATATAATTTTACTGAAATAAAAATATTAGAAAACATTCTCAATTTTTTAAAATTATTTTTTAAATATAGAATTTATTCGAATATTTTAATAATTCTTTTGAACTTATTAGAAACTCTGAAAATTAAATTTTATTTTGAAATTAATAATTGATTTTTAAATATTTAACTTATTATTTGAAAACTTTTTGAATTTTTTTCTAAAATAATTTTTAAATTTTTGAACTTATTTGAAACTCAGAAATTGAAATTTATTTTTATTATTCTGAAACTTATTCTCAACTTATTCTGAACTTATTTTGAAAATCAAAGTTATTTCTGAATTTATTAATATTTGAATTTGAAATATTAAACATATTTTTATCTTATTTTACTTTATCCTGAAAATTACAATTCTGAAATTTTGAAAATCATTTAATTTGAATTGGAATATGGAATTACTATTTTAAAAAAGAAATAAACTGAAATTATTAAATAGAACTAATAAGAAAAATTGTATTATATTATTTAAAATATATAATTTTTAAATAAAAGAAATATTATTATTTTTAATAATTCTTAACTTATTCATAATTGAATCTCTAATGATTGAAAAGAAGAAGAAATTTTATTTAAAAGAAGAACAAAAGAACCACAAAAGGTAGAATTAACGAATAAGAAGAAAATTTTGGAGAATTTTAGAGAGTTAAAAGTAAGTTCTAAGCAACCCCATTATTTATTTTACTTGTTAACTTATATCTAATAATTTCACTTAGTTAAGTAAAACTCTAAATTAATTAATAGAATATTGTCATTTGTGACTTTGTCTCAATGGGCAGTATTGAATCATGTAGTAAGGTGTCTAGAAAAAACTTGTCCTTTTTGATAATATTCTAAAAAAAAAATTTTTTAATTATATAAGTGAAGATATTTTTATTGTTTTTCTATTCATTATTTTTAAATTATTTCATTTTTAACTTAATCTCTAAATTTATTACTAAAGTATAGTCAATTGTTGTGTTGTCTCTATGGGCAGTGCTAAATCGTGTAGTAAGGCTGTCCAAAAAGGCAAATGTTTCAAATGACTATATTCTAATTATTTACTTTTGATTTTTTATAAACTAAAAAGTGAAGTTATGTTTACTTGCAAGCTTTATTAAGAAATGTATACTAACTACATTTGTAAAATTTAAATTTTTAATGATTGGGGTATAGTCATTTGTGCTTTGTCTTTATGGGCAGTACTGAATCATGTAGTAGGGCTGTCCCAAAAAAGCAAATGTTTAATTTGATTATATTCTATTAACAAAATTATTTGTTTCAAAATATACAAGTGAAGTTATTATTGTTGCTAACTTCATGTCTAAAGTTTAATTCAAATTTATTTTAGTATAATTTTTTGTGACTTTGTCTCTATGGCAGTACTGAATCATGTAGTAGGGTTGTCCAAAAAGGCAAATGTTTTAAATAATTATACTAAATATACTCATGTTTTTCTAAATTATAATAATGAAGTTAGTTAGAATTTCTTATTATTGCTTTTATTCAGATAACAAAGGTATGAAAATATATTTATGACAATTATTCTACACAGAGGCGTCCATGTATCATCACCGCAGGGAGTCGTCATACTTTACTACTAAGCTCTACTAACGCGTTGAGCACTGTTGAAGTAAATACTGAAAAGCTATACACAATATATTATATCAGCTTATAATAGTATATGTGTACACATGAAATAATATATATATATATATATATATATATATATATATATATATACATGGATGGCGGCACCGGGGGGGGGGGGGGCAGGCGGGCTGAAGCCCCCTCACTTTTTGACTTGGGCCCCCTCACTTTAAGGTCATCAATAATTAAGTTGATATGCATGTGTTTAACCGCCCCCCCCCCACTTTTTAGGAGAAGCCCCCCCACTTTCATAACTGTCCCGCCGGCCCTAATATATATATATATATATATATATATATATATATATATATATATATATATATATATATATATATACATGGATATATAAAATCAATTTATAACAAAATTCCGTGCATTTAGCTTCACGATTTCCTTAGAGGATGAAACATTGACGCCTCTGTGTAGCTTAATTACCATAAATATATGTTCATACCAATACTACTAAGCTCTACCCACGTATTGAGCACTGTTAAAGTAAATATTGAAAATCTATACACAATATATTATATCACCTTATAATATTATATATGTATATACATGAAACAATAAATTATATATGTGTGTGTGCTTTACGTATATCTAGTGGATGACTATTCAACAGAATGTATAGGTGAAATAAAATGGAAATAAAGGATAAAGCAAAGACAATTCAAATGGAACACAAATGTACTCGGCACATGGATCGATATTTCGCCTTAGAATTTTTTATTCCGTCTTGTTCAAGATTTTGAATTTAAAAAAAAATCTGATTTGGATTGCAAAAGAGCCTTACTTATTAAAAAAAATCTAATCTTTGACTCGGCAGTTGCTTTCTGTAAATCAGTTTTCTTTGATTGCTTCTTTTACTAAGCTATTTTGTTTGAGGACCGGAAGAGGTGTGTGAAGCCCCTGTAAAGAGATACATTTTCTTTTCATTTTTTTTATTCTGTCTTATGTGTGTTTACATCTGGAAGTGGAAAGAGATTTGAGCAAACTATAACAATGCTCTTCAATTTTTGAACAAGTCTACACTGCAAAACGGAAGTTCTCTGAAACACAAATTGAGTGTTCTTTGTCAACTGGAGAGGCGCCGTATATTCATGGATAAAGGAGGTCAAGGAGCGATTGGCAGCATGTGGATTAAGTAAGGTCGGTGGAAAGGTGTGTACGATCGTTTGATGTCGGCAGGGAGTGGCTCAGAAGCTGTGTCATTTTGGGGGGTTTGGAAGAGGGTCACAAAAAAGTTCTACTTATTAGAAAATTATTGATCAAGGACTAAGCAGTTTTTGTCAATCCCTTTTCGTTTAGATAATATCCGTTATTGCTTCTTTAATCCAATTTATTTATCAAACTATTTTGTTTGAGGACTGGAAAGAGAACCCCTGTCCAGAGATGCATTTTCTTTTTTTTTTTCTGTGTGTTCATATTCAGTAGGGTGATATTCATGTGTTGTTTGAAGCAGAAATAGATCAGATTTAAGCAAATTATATAACAATTACAATCAGGCCATCCAAGTTTAAACTTCGGGCGCTTAAGTGAGATCACTTCAGCTGATATTGTTACATTCTGTTTGTTTGTTTGTTTGTTTGTTTTTTGTTGTCAACCAGCTGAGTATTTAACTAAATCAAGTTGACGAATTCGTCCCAGTTTACACTGAAATGTCGTAGATTTTAATGACAATTTATAAACTTCAAAACGAGAACATGGGAAATGTTAAAATCTGTTTAAAAATTCTGATTTTGTGATTTTTTTTATTTCTATTGTTTGAATAAAAACTGAAACAAACGTTTAATAATTTGGTCGGTTTACATCTGCCAGGAATATCAAATTCATGAGAATAAAATATTTTTTAAATGTTAATACATGTTAAGCTAAAAGTATTTATTTATTCATTTTTTATGTGTTTTTTTTCTGTATCATCATCATCATCATCATCATCATCGGTTTAACATCCATTTTATATGCTGGCATGTGTTGGACGGTTTTAGAAATTGACTTCCAAACTAACCTATCGCTGGCCAGGTCTTTATTTATCCCTCTTTTTCTCAAGTCCATTATTATCACTTCCTCCCATGTTTTCATTGGCCTTCCCCTGCCAACTGACCCTGCTACCTCAACTGTTCTACATCTACTAACCCTAATAACTTTTCTCCATTCTTGTGGTGTCTCTATAGACACAGGATGGCATGTAAGTCTTTCTAATAAGTACGGCTCTTTCTTCGACCAAAATCAGTTCCAAGTCTCAGCTGAATACACAACTTCTGAGACATTTACTGCTTACATCAAAGGACGTCATTAAATTTCCGCCCACCTCGTAAAATCAATAGATAAACAAGTAATACAGCAATCCAAAACACATATCTTGGATTCAGTTTATTCATTTTAAAATGAAAACATTAGAATACGGTCACACATTGAGAATTTCTGTATAAATACGATCTTATTTGCGGCACAAAATGCTTTTTAAATATATGAATTTGAAAACATGTTAAGCAAACAGTATTCAATAATTCATTTTTTGTCTTTTTTTCTGCTGTCTCTATATATACAGGGTTGTGCAAAAATATTTCTGCGACCAAAATCAGTTCCCAGTCTTAGTAGAAGACACAGCTTCTGGGGTGTTTACTGCTTACATCAAAGGACGTCATTCATAATTAGAATAGAGAAACAAGTAACAGAGCAATACGAAACACATGTCCTAGATTCAGTTTATTCTCTGTAAGAACAGTAAAACAAAAGCAAAACATAAGAAGGTCTGTATGAACAGCATCATTTTTGTTGCACAATAAAAATAAAAATTCCAACCCAGTCAAAGTATTTTCTGGAAAGAATTGAATCGAATTACATTTTATTGTCCTTACAGAAACATTTTCACTTGGGATGTTGGCAATCTTCACGTGGTCTCTCATGTACACGATTTATTTCTAGAAAGAATTCTAATTAGAAAGATATCGGGGAAACCAATGCCAACAATAGAATCATCTGCAACGATCCATCAAAAGAACTGACGAACCAGAATCAACTATTGATTTTCTAGGAAGAAAGCTGAAATCGATGACAAAAATCGAGAAAGAGACCGACTTTACTTTATATATTAGAGTAATGTAATTTATTCTTTATACTATTTTAAAAAGTGTTATATTATTTAGAAACAAGGTCAGGTGTGGTTTTAAGAAGCCTGCTCACTAAGATAAGCACACTCTGGCCTACAAAAGGTAGGGGGCGCTTCAGGCGACTAGCAATAAACTAACCTGTTCTCAGAGAGAAGGTAAAGCCTGGGAGGGTGCATCTCCTAGGGCTGGACAGAAGCATACCTCAGCCCGACAGCAGCAAAGCCACTGTCGGTCATTCATTATTGTTGGTAAATTTTTACTATCACACCCATTGTAGTTCTACTTTTTGGGGGCGATTACATGTAAACAGCCTGAAAAGAATATCAACAAAGAAGGAATTTTTAAAAAGATGAAATATTTTAGATTTTAGAGTTGGTTTTAGAGTTGGTGATCATTTTCCTATATAAATTTAACATAAAATGAGCACGCCACTTCCTGGTCAGTTGGCGGTAAATGGAGACGTTTTTTCTGCTTTAAAAATAAAATAAAATATGTAAATAAATAAAATGTGGTAGAATTTTTTTTTTTTTAAGCGGTTAAAAAACTTCAAATTTTTAGATTTGGGGGTGACAGGCATAGATATACTGTAGGTATATCTAACCCAACCCTAAATTAACTCTAACCTAACCCTAGCCTAACCCTAATCCGAAAAAGGAGTAGAAGGAAATGATGTAGCCGAAAGTGAAGATTGATTTTTTTTTTCTCAAACCACCAGGTACAATTCAGAAATTTATTTTAAAATATTTTCAAAATAAAAATTGAAAAAGAAATAAAAAAACAATTGATGTGTCCATTTACCACTAACTGTCATGGAAAAAAAATTATTCCAGGTTAGTAAGATATGAGATAGGGAGAGAGAGAGAGGGAGAAAGAACGAGAGAGTTACGCATGAAAACAGAACATTTGAAGTTCTCAGATTTTTACATCGACATGTTAAATTTTTGATGGGACAGTTTTCTTAAGGCAGGAGACAATTTGGCAACAAGTGTCTTTAAATGCGACAGTGAGTCTATAGATGTCTTTTTTTTTCAACTTCCAGATATTTTGTATGAAATTTTAAGACATTAAATGGATCTCTGAATTGTTTGACAATTTATTGATATTTTGGGGCCAACTTATGAAAAATATTTTTTTTATTCAATCTTTAAAAAATAAATTCATTGGGTTTTTTTTTCGCCCTAAATTATACTATTGAAAAAAAAATGGATAAATCGATTTGTTTGAAAGTACTTGTGCGTTTCTCTGTGGTAAATAATAATATATATTATACAATATAGTTACATTCGTAAAACAAACAAATATTAAACAACAACACAGCGATTAATGTTGCCCTGGCTGTCTCTCCTATCCTTGAGAAATGTTTTCTTTAAAAAGAAAATAATCACTAATAATGTTTAAAAGTAAAACTTTATTTACTTAAAATAAATCTAAATTCCCTTCCAAAATGAATAGACAAAATATCGGGGCAAATTTTCCTCCCCTGAAAAAATAGGTTGTTAATGTAATGAAAATTAAAATTGTTTTAAAATACTTCAGGGATTTTTCTATTTCTATTTTATACCTCAGGAAACAAAAATTTCCGTATAATCTTATGTTTCGTCCGACATGTTCTCTTATAACTCTTAGCACATCTCAAAATATTAGCGAGATTTTGTCAAATATTATCTTACGGTCTTACACTTAAAGTGACATCCCCACCCATATAAAGGAGATCCTTTGACGCTCACCCCTATCCTTCGACCACTCATTGGCAGAATAGAACGTTTATAAAAGAAGGTACATTTTCATTATGGAGCGCTGAAACTCATATAAAAAAGGAGCGGCTCCTTTTTGAAAATGGGGAGCGTGAGAGGAGCCAGCTCCAATTTTGGGCATTGGAGCGTGTAAAGCCCTGTTTATGACATTCATGCTGCAACGGTTTACCCAGAAGGATAAACGTTCCACATGGCCATACCAGCGCAATCGATATATCCTTCAGAAAACCTCTATGCTGGGAAAGTGTAGTGTTTTCAGCTAATCTCCTGACCTGATGTGTTGAGTTTGATCAGATTTCACATTGCAGATCCATCTGACCATGGATCTGTCATTACGCTGCAGACGGGCGAGAGAGGACTGGGCGAGGGCCCAGCATTCACTGCCATATATCATGGCACTCCTGACAAATAGCTGTACCTACCTGGCATTGTTCAGGGTTAATCAATGTAATTTTAATATAATTTTTTTTTTATTGCGCATTTTAAAAGTTATACAGGAAAAGAGATAAAATTTTAGTTTTTATTGTTTTATTATTTCAAAAATTATCTCAATAAAAATTTAGATTAAAAGTATAGACGTGAAACACACAAAGTCGTCACAAAATGTTATTAATATGAAGAAGAGAAAAAGAGATGTAAAAAATGTTCAATAATAACTCAAATAATGTAAGGGAGATAAGTCATTTTTGAAGTTGCAAAGATTTATCTCCTTTACATTATTTGAGTCATTATTTAAAATTGTCGCCATCGTAACAATATTCCTAACTAGGATAATTTAAATTTTTCAAATAAACTGAAGAGAAAGACATTTTGCTATTCTAAAGAAGATGCTGGAAGGAAGAAAAAGACAAAGTAGCTAGGCAGAATTAAATATCGATGTGTCAGATACAATGCTATTTAGGTCTAAATTAAGAAAGTAAAGAAGTAATGATACCAGATCTTGTATGCCTGTGTATGTGTGTTTTTCTCGTGACCACTAATATTGAATTGATTTTTGGTTTTTATTTAATTACGTTCAACAAATATTTACTGAAATCAAAAATGCAATAGCATAAAATAGAACTAAATTTTTTAAATCCTATTTAATAAAATAATTTAATTACGAAATTAAATCTACCAGAATGCATTTCGATATATTAAACAAGTCAGCCATCTTTTGTTAATAGTTGAAAAAAAATGAATTACTTTATGACACTTTGAAATTTAAAAGGAATTTAGAAACATTTAAACTGTCGAATAGAAGGTCATTTTAAGGCCAGAGGCGAAGTTTTTGATATTTTCCACAAAAGATACAGAATGAAACGTATGAAACAGCAAAGAAGTCACTGACCGACTACTTTACACCACAAAAGAATATGTCATATGAGATCTTCAAATTTCTAGGCGCATCGCAGAATTTGGACAAAACTTTGGACTCTTTCCATGCAAGACTGAGGATTTTAGCATTCATGTGTGACTTCACAGATACGGATTGAGAAATACTCGCACAGATAGTACAAGGCTGTTCGTCCTCTAAGGTTAGAAGAAAGGTTACTCAAACAAGTACTGGACGAAGCCAAGGCGATTGAACTCGCACACACATGATATGCTGCAGACATAGAACAGGAGGAGGTTCATGCCCTGTCGTTCAACCACAATAAAGAAAGCCACAAACGGTACATATGTAGAGAAGAAGTTAAAAAAGATACGGATGCTACTACGGACACACACGAGGTAGTAGTCGCCATTTTACTCTGAGGCCTTGCCAATGTGGCAAAAACGCCGGACATGTTTGCCACGACTGTGGATACGTGGCAACACATATGACGTGTCCTGTTAAAAGACAGGAATGTAGAAACTGCCAAAAAAGGAATCATTTCACCAAAGTCGGCAACTCAAAGCCGGTAAAACAAATTTCATACTCGTATCAAAATGAAATTAAATTCCCTTCTACGTCGAGTGATGAATCTGTGTTCACAGTAAAAATTCCCACGTCGAGAAGAACGCCAACAGCCATTAGTCTCATTAATGACTTCTCAGTGACTTTTGTTTTTGACACCGATGCCAGTGTCGACATGATTTCTGGACTCACGTACTGCGGGCTTCAGCACAGATCGACAATACATAGCACAGTCGCGCAAATATTTGCGTATTGGTCCAAACAAGCCATGCACGTTCGTTGATTCATCATCGCCCTATAAAATTTAAAGGAAAATGCTGCAAGGCGAAAATGTTTGTCAAGCATCATGAAGACTCTTTGTTCGCGTACGATCAACAAAATCTACTCAGTGCCCACGATCTATCGAGGCACTGGGTATGATATCTTTCAACTTCATGTTTCATGTGACAGCATCTAACCCTGATGAATCTCCCAACTATTCGACCCACTGTTAAGTTACACATCGACACTTTGGTCCCACCGGTAACACAGCAACATCGTAGGATACCTTTCCACGAGTCAGAACTAAAACGCCTAAAGGAAATGGATGGGATTGAGGATGTTACTGGGCCTATCCCCTGGGTGAGTCCTGTTGTGATAGTCCCCCAAAAAACGAATGGCGTATGAATCTGCATAGATATGCAAAAAGCAAACAAAGCCATCCAAAGAGTAAAATATCCCATACCAACGGTGGACGGCTTGTTTGCGGATTTAAACCACTCAAGAGTGTTCAGCAAACTGGACCTGTCGAACGTGTACCACCAATTGGAGCAGGGGGAGTCCAGCAGGTATATCATCACATTCACCACACATGCTAGACTATTCCGATACAAGAGACTACTTTACAGAGTAAATGCTGCCTCAGAATTATTTCAAAAAGCCATGGCAGATCTCTTGAGAGGCATTCCAGGGGTCAAAAACCTCTCAGACAACATCATCGTCTCACATGATGCCAGTATAAGCTACACGCTGGAGCGTCTACAAAATTCCGGGGCCAGGCTAAACAGGGAAAAGTGCCTTTTCTCAGTGAAATAGCTCACCTTTTTTCGGACCCACCTTCAGTGAAATTGGGGTGTCACCAGACCCTGAGAAAATTGCAGCAATTGCAAACTACAAATCGCCCACACACGTTGGGGAAGTTCGCTCATTCCTGGGCATGTTCCAATATGTGGCCAGGTTCATTCCACACTATGCCACTGTCACAGAGCCACCCCGACAACTCACAAGAAAAGACAGATAATGGAGGTGGTGGGAGACAGAAGAAAGAGCAATGAACCAGTTAAAAAAAAGCCCTGACTGGAGCTGGAGTTATGGTCTACTTTGACCAGAACAAGGAGACAAATATCCTTGTAGATGCAAGTACCGTTGAATTAGGGGCAATGCTTATACAAGACGGGAAAATACTGTGTTATGCCAGCCGTGCCCTCACAGATGTGAAACAGCGATACTCGCAGATTGAGAGAGAGATGCTAGCCATTGTATACGCTGCCGAACATCTTCACCCTTATTTCTATGGGTCGAGGTTCACCATCACCACTGACCAGACCACTTCTCGGTATTGTCAAAAGCCTCAAGCCAGACACGTCCAGAGTTGCAATGTAGTATCAGAACAGATACTGCACTTTGCTCCTTTGTTTGAAAACTTCTGGTGGACGTCAAAAGACGCGCTCAGTAACTGATTTTCATAGCACTCTTCCCCGTAACAGTTTTTTTTCTATTATTTTTATTTTTATATTATTGAGTCACCACTTATCAAGGCCAAAAGTCACTCGAGAATAAGGGTTAATGAGATGAACTGTTAGGTTGAATGATGAAGAATATTACGAGAGGATTGCAAATGACCAATGCTTGATTACTTATGAGAACGGTTCATGACAAGTATTTATTGACATTGGATTTGGGGACGACCATTTTGTAGCCTGCAGGGAAGCAGTCTCGTGATAACGTGTTCCACAGGTGAGAGGTTCTTGGAAAAAAACTCTGCTGATGAAAATTCCGCCTGGCACTAGGCATATAGAGGAAGAATGGAAAGTTGTTTTCAGTTGTGGTAATAAGACGAGTTCTTGCTGTGAATGTCTTCCAAAGAGGAACCAGAGATTGGAGCTCAGTCGAGCACTTTCCATGGAAATAATGATAGAGTAGAGAAAGGCTAGCAATGTCTCTTCTTTGAGAAAAGGGCTGTAGAGGACGGAAGAGATCATCCCCCTACTAGATTACAAAGTCGATTTTGTACTCTGTCAGAGTAAGAAAGTGTGCTCTGCGCGGCACCTCCCCAGATGTGGCAGCAGTACTCCATCTTAGTAGATATTTGACTCTTATACAGACAGAGGATTGCACCAGTAGTAAAAAAAAAGCAACTAAACTACAAACAATAGTTTACAAGGTTAGATAATTGTTATGTTATTAACGAGTAGTTAATAATATGAACACTAGTCATTTTTTGTTTATTTTATTTTGACTATTTTATTTGTCAACCATCTCTTGTCTGTGCGAGGAAGTCGCTCGCATGTATAGCCTTATAGAGATATTAAGTAGGAAGTGACGAAAATATGTGGTAGAATTTCTGCCTGGATTGTCTTATGTTTGCTATGTTGAATTGTGCTTCCATAATTGAGAATCATTCTAGCGCGTTAGATTCGACAAAGATCAGCATCTTTATTATTACAGTCTGTACTGACTGGGTTTGTTCAGTGAACATTTGTTTCATCTCATCTTCGTTATCTGCCATGTTTAAATTGTGCTTGTGACTTCTGTACTTTTTTTATATAATAAAGAAAGAACAAGGAAAGATAACATTAAAATATACAAATTACTATGGAAGGATACTGAAAAAAGAAGATAGTCTGTAGCAGTCACAAACTATTTTCTGTGCACAGAGAGTTATTATGCTGAGCTGAGTTATTATTTTAGAAAGTAGGTAAAAAATATTGAAGCGATTAGCTCCCAAAATGACTGTCAAATTTTATTGACTAGTTTTGTCTGATTTTTCAAGTGGTGACAGGGCAAATTAATCCAACATATTAATTTGCTGTTTGATTTTTGCAGATTTCTTTTTAATAAACACTGTTTGATTTCATTCTTTGTTTCTTAAAAAACAAAACATATCCTCGCTTAATCCTACCATTAACCCTAAGTCCGGGTGGCAATAATAATATTTTTTTAATAAATACTGTTTGATTTTATTATTGGTTGATCAATTAATTAATATTTGCAAAATTTAAAAGATAAAAAAGAATCCGCAAAAATCAGACAACTTAATACGGTGAATTAATTTGCTCTGTCACCACTTGGAAAATCAGACAAAACTAATTTTGGAACCTAACCTCATCAATATAAGTAATTTGAAAAAACATTTTTGTAAATATAATATATAATAATAAG